>VXBO01015189.1:204840-233891 GCA_013400135.1 Rhinoptilus africanus
AGCACTCTCGGGTGCATCCCATCAGGGCCCATGGACTTGTGAATGTCTAATTGACCTAACTGATCCCTCACTTGATCCTCCTCAACCTAGGGGAAGCCTTCCTCTTTCCTCGTTACCTTATCCAAGGCCTGGGGCTCTTGAGGGCTGGGCTGAGTAGTAAAGGCCGAGGCAAAGAAGGCATTCAATAACTCCGCCTTCTCTGCATCCTCCGTCACCATGGCTCCTGTCTCATTCAACAGTGGGCCCACAACTTCTCTGGTCTTCCTTTTGCCTCCAATGTACTTGAAGAAGCCCTTCCTGTTGAGCTTGACATCCCTTGCCAGGCTTAGTTCCAAGGCGGCCTTGGCTTTCCTCGTTTCATCCCTGCACGCTCTGGCGGCATTCTTGTAATCTTCCCAAGGGATTAGGCCATTCTTCTACTTACTGTAAACTTCGTCCTCCACTTGAGCTTGTTGAGAAGCTCCCTGCTTAACCAGGTGGGCCTCCTGTGTCCCTTGGCCAATTTCTTGCTCTTCGGGATGCACCGGTCTTGAGCTTGGAGGAAGTGGTCTTTGAACACCAACCAGCTCTCTTGAGCCCCTTTGCTTTCCAGAGCCTTGCTTTAGATTACTTCATTTTACAACTTTAATAATGTTTTGTTAGCTCCCCTTTGGCCCCCTAAACCTCATATTTTGGTGCATGTTATGAGACTTTGGATTGACAGCCCGAAGCATTCACCTTTGCATTGTCAATGTTTTAGTATTCTATCATAAAAATAAATCTCAGAGCTGTCAAGTTTCAAACAGCTCCTTGAATGACAGTTTGCAGAAATAGATGTTTCCCTCAGTTGCAGAATAAAGCAGCTCTGAAGTCAAATATATATCAGAGTATATATATATATATATACTAGCAGAAACAGCGGTAGCCATGATAATGGATTATATTTGCTAAATTGTTTCAACCAAGAGTGGTTTTGTTGGTCAAAAGCTCAGGAGGATGAGTAATTAGATAGATGAAGGGAAAAGCCAGGCTTTTACTGAAACACAAGAGTTCAGCCCCTTCACTGTGGTATTTTCTGAGTACCACTGAGTATAGGATAGGGCAAGTGAGTCAGAGCTGGAGCCCAGCACCAGCAGTTAGTGTCTGGCTTTTCATGCTCTGAATGAAGACAAGTGCCAAAGTAAAAGGAAAGCACAGTAGTGTCCATGGGGCCAAATAATTATCATCAAGTAATCACAAGGGGTGTCCTACTTGTTTTTTTCTAACCAGAATACTGTAAACAAAGTGCTATGGAACATGTCATGGAACTGCCCAAGAGCCATCACCATGACGTGCAAATGTCCTTGCTGGATCTTCACGTGCTTGGCTTGTAGAGTCAACCCACATCCTTAACTTAGCTGTAGTCTGACACTTTCTGAATTGCCCAAGCCTGAGTACTGACTGTCAAAGCCACTTGCACTCAGCGGTTACAGGGTTTAGGAAGCCATTTCTGCTTGTAATTAATAAAACCGAGATTATGACTCAATGGATAAAAGCCTCATTAAAAAGTAATGCCATTTCAAGGGACGTCTTTTCATTATTACGTGTAATGGCCCCCACAGGGATAACAAGAAAGATAAATGCCAATTTTTGCATTTTAATAAGAGTTTTTATCTGCATTCTGGCAGTTTTGCTAACTGTTCCCAGGACACATTGTTATTTTTTAATCACATGAAGTGTAGCTTAGTATATCAGAATAATTGTATTCTATGTGAGCATGTTAATGAAGTTCATGCAAACAACAACACATGGCATGGTGAACAGTTATACAGACATCTATGTGTCTCAGGAGTGGCTGCAGAATACACATATTTGGTACCTAATACGAATAGATGCCTTAATACATGTTTTTGTTTTGCCTTTAGCAATTAGCTAACGAGTTCTGAACTGGACCAAGAGATCCAAAGGGTTGCAAGGGGTGCAAGACAAGGAGAATTTGACTCAGCGATCTCTGGGATTTGAAGCTGGGATATTGATAGCTGAATGTGATTCAAATTCTCATAATTCCTATTACTTTTTTCCCCAGTATTTTCTACAAGCATGTATGACTAATGTTTACAGTATTACACAACAGAATTAGCCCTCTAACTCCTGTCAGCATTAATGGATCAGCGTACAGGTGAATTGGGCTAGGGCTACTGGCGAGACATCACTGCACTACCATGGATCAAAGGACGTATATTATGTTCTACGCCCTTGTTATTTGTTGAGGCTTAGGGGAATGTTTCCGATTTAAAACAAACCCAAACCTTTAAAAAGGCATGCTGCAGTAAGGTTTAGTCACTGTGACCCAGACAAGAGCTTTAAGTAGACAGCTCACTTCCTTTAACAAAGTCAGGAATCCATTTACAGGAGTTGCGAAGCACTGTTTATATGACATTTCAGGGCTGACACACAGTGATTCTGTGCTTCTGGGGACAGAGCCCAAGAAAACTGCAACTTCCGGATTATTCCAGTAAATTCCTTGCTTTCTTCCCATTATGCAAGCGACAGATTCAAACCCAAGAAATTTTCCCTTCTGTTGAAAAATTACAGAGGATTAGCGTATCGCGTCATTAAAGTGCAGAAAGCCAGGTCAGTACGCCAGCACTGCCTAGAAATGAAATAAGCACTGCCCCCAAAAATGCGGTGAGGAAACTGAGGCACCAAGAGGTTAACCTTCAGCTAGACCTAAGTCACGCAGGAAGCTCTGTGGCATTGCCAAGAATATTACTCGGATTTCGCAGTTCCCAGTCTTGTAACTTAACCGCAGTAGAAAACCTGAAGTTTTCTACTTTTTCTCCAGCTTTGTGGGTTTTCCCAGTTGCTGCCAGGTTTACCATTGTAACCAAAAAGAGCATTAAAGATTTTATAACTCAGCAGTTGCAAAAGGCATTAGCCTATAACTTGATATAGCAATCGTTAGCCTGCGTGATGTCTTTAACAAAGCCTACATTATGGGCCAAGCTGGTAGCCCTTTCCAGTATTGATGTTGTCTGACACTTCTCATTATAAGACCCTGTTTTCAGATGCTTATAACTTTCTCATACTTGGAATGAAATTTTCCACACTGGATGTCTGCCTCAGGCTGACTTTTTTGAAACTTCTTAGCCCGAACAGTAGCCATCTTTGAGAACCGCAGTAATGGAAAAGGAATTATGTTTAACATCTGAAAAAAATTATGCGAGCTTTCATTAGATAGCACTCCCATGCTCTGCACTGAGAACATGAACTCTCTCATAGACGTGATGGGCTTTCTGTCAAGGAGGCATCTTTTATCATCCTGGCAAAAATCTGTCCAAAGTTTGCTTGGTTTTGAAAACTAAAGCCATGCAGTTTAGATGTGCTGGAGATCTGGGCACCTCAGGACTGTATTCCCTGTCCACCTGTGAGTGATGTCAGTAGGTGGGAGAAAGCTCTGAAGATGCAGACGGGGGGAGGTGACCAGGAAAAGCGGTTTGGGGAATGGCAGGAGATGCAGGAAAGGAGGTGGGGGGAGGTGAGGGGGAAGCAGTGGAGGCTTGGGGACCCACGGCCGGCAATTAAGAAACCGAGAAACTGGACAGTGAGTGCAGAAAGGAGAAAGAAGCTGACTGACAGGGCCAGGGGGGGTGGGAGAAGCAGATTTGCTGATCAGGCTGGGAAAGGAGATGGCTAAGGGAAAGCGGTGGGAACAGGACGTGTCTGTCAAGGGCTGACTGGATGCCAGGAGGGGAGGGAGGGTGGGAATGACTCGAGGACAGACAGGCTGGGGGACAAGGCTCAGAGCAGAGGCCAAGGTGAGGTCTTGCAGGGCCAGAAAAATCAGGTGAGAAAACTAAAGAGTGGAGACTGTTCTGCCTAACAGGGTAGGATGAAGGGAGCCAGAAGTTCTTTTGAACAGTGAGGACACAACAATGTCAAAAGGGGCTCCTGATACCTTCTTTTCAGCAGACATCTGAAAACTTATAGGTACCCGCCCCCACAGCCTCCATATATGTGATAAAAAAACCACTCTGCCTAGTAACTCAGTCAGAAAGCAGAGTTTTGCAGAAGGGGTTTCAGACATTCATCTTTGGTGCAGATGCCAGCATCATGCCTTTTGATAGAACTGGTCTATCTTTTTAAGTTGAGGAAATCTTACCCTCCAAGAAGTGATGTGTTATTTCGTAGTTTAAAACTATAATTTGGCCACATGAACAAGAGAGGTGAAGTAGATGCACAATGTTCTACCCAGGTTTTCCTAAGTGAAGCACTTCAACGCATAAACTTGCTAAAAATATTTCAGTGTATGTTTTCTGTGCTATATCTAATGGCACAGAATTCTGTTTTTAAATATAAGTAGGCAGACATGCTGTGGTTTTTTATGAGGTCTTGTACAGAAATCAAAAAAAAGTTTCACTTCACATGATACCATAGAACTAGAAAATCCTGCATGTTAGCCTTTTCAGCCTTTTTCCTCTTCTACGTTTCACTTTTTCTGGACTATTCAAATACATTCAGCACATTTCACTTCTATTTATACATTTATTAGTTGGACTGAAAGTGCAATTTTATTCTGAAAAGTGAGGCGTATTTTCAATTATTTAAAATATTTACAAGTTACATTGTGTTTGATGCTCCCTGGCCTCTTTTATATCAATTAAGGAAGAACCTGGAGCACTCTCACAGTCTTTCTCTCTTTATTTTCACTTTGGAAATATTCTGAAAACCAGGACTCATTCCCCTGCACACTCAGTCCCACCCCTGTACCATACTCTGCCACCCTCTCTGTTTTGAAAGGGTGCATGAGGCAGGATACAAATTAGGTCACTGAAATGATGCAGATTAAAAATAGCGTGTGCTGGCAGCGACTTGTACTGTAAGGCTGTGAACAGGAAACTCCCTGGCTCTGCCTCCAGAGGAAACGTATTGTCTGCCCACACCTTAGGAAGGCACAGCTTTTGCTCCTTTTATGAAAGATTAACTTGTCCCCATGCGTCAGAAGGGAATGGTGGAGAGTTTAAATACTCCTTAGCTTTCAGTCTCCTGTCATCTCGGCATTTTATTAGTTCTTTGGTCACTACGCTAAGAAATGTACCCATAAGTGACAGATGTCGACTGACACGCATCAGAAGCTGACGTGAACTGTTGAACATATTAACTAGATGTCAAGCAAGTGACCATTTCTGTTCATCACTGCACAGAAGTCTGCGACAAATGTCAAAACAAGCCAGATAGTGACAACTTGATGTTCAGTCACTTCTTGAGTGCTGAGTTTTACAAATGCAAGCATTTAGAAATGAAAGTTCAAGTTACTTAACTTTGCTACATTACCATTTTTGACCCACAAAAGGCTGAGAGTGCCATCGGGACACTTGTATGCATGAATCCTGAATGTTATTCTGATCAGTTGACACTTCCGAGTGAGAAGTAAGATATTGGGAAATGCATCTTCCCAAAGACAGGTCTAAAAAATGCAAGCAAATAATTGCCTAATTACGGGACCTCTGTTCTTTCAGATGGGACTCCATAAGGGGAGAGCGTGGTCTGGAGTTTGTCGTGCTCTTGTGAGGCTCTCAGCGGTCACTGAGCCAGGACAGACTCCTGTTCTCTCCTGCACAGCTACTCTGGCTGTGAAGGGCTAAGAGAAGTGAGGGCTAGAAGGTAATAATTTCTTAAAATAACACTAAGAAGAGACGGCTCTGAATGTTAATACATGTTAACTCAGAGTGTGAATCTTAAACTCACATTTCTCTTCATATTTGCAAAGGGCTGAAACCTCAGCTGGTAAAAATGTAGAATCCCACAGTATACAAAGTGTGACACACTATTTAACAATAAAATAATTTTTGCGTTTGTGTCTCCTGGACTTTGGCCGTGCTGCTTTGATGGCTTTCTGTTCTAAACCACTAAGACAGAGCTTGGCTACTGCTCGGTTATGAAGATGAAGCACGATCCTCCTTTCCCACTGGAGAAAGCCAAGGCTGGGGTAGCACACTCCTGGAGTTTTCTTTTGCGAATGGCCATGTGAACTGACAACACTGAAGGGCACGTCTGAGAGGCAAGACTATGTATCATAGGGCTGGGATAAAAGAGTAGATGGTAAAGAGGGTAAGAGACCTCAACAGTTCTGCGGGGAGAACTGAAGGAACAGCAAAGGAACAACCAATACTTCAGAAAGCACAAAGCAATACCTCTAACTCCTGCATCTAATAATCTCACAAATAAAATTTCTGAATCTAAATAGCTGAAGGGATGCCTACGGACATTAAAAGCTAAAAGATGAAAGAAAGCTTCTCCAGATTTTCTCAGTTTCTACAAAATTTGAAAGTGATTACAGAGTGACCCTTTTTCCTCCTCAGTATGAGCAGCTGGAGCCTATGTAATTAAAACAAATGTCTCATCTCTTTGAAGCTCTCCCGAGTTTTCTTTGTTTTCTTTGTTTTCATAGAATGCCTATTTAGAGTGTCTTCCCTGATATTTCCTACAAATTTTACTTTAATATTACCAATTTTGTGGACTTTCAATAATCAGGATGCTGTGCAGTTGATTCATTGCTGCATTAGGATGCAGCTTGTGAGTAAGGGAAACTGTAAAAATTGAAACATCCTTAATTGTTTGGGGATTTTTTTAATGATAATTAGAAGCAAAAGCGATTTTGGTTTGGCAGTGCTGTTTCTGAATACTGTCTGCCCTGCTAACACCCAGCACAGTTCCTGCCTATGATTTAGCACTGACGTATAATCTTCAAAAAGGGATGTTTCCATGAAATACAACACCTCCACTAGCTCACATCAGGGTAGAAGAGGAATAGAAAAGTAAAACAGAAAAAGGAAACTAAAAAAACATTCTATTCTTCACTGGCTTTTCCCAGTGGGCTCTAATTATGATCGCAGTTTATTAGAGCACATTTCAGACCTCTCTTTAAATGGCCTGCTGTGCTTGTGTGGAGTCCTTGTGGGTTCAGCAGGACTCCCCTTGTAAGCAGTCTGCCGACTTGTGATCAATTGCAGTATAGAGGGTTTAGTTAAGGCAGTAGCAGGTTTAGATAGCAGATGCTTTATAGATGTTGGGAACTACTAGGAGTGAACACAAGTAAGGACATCATATAAACACTCCCCCACCCATTTATTTCCACTGATTTATATAATAATCTAAGCCTATGCAAAAAGTGAGAGTTAAATCCTCATCATTTCAAACAGAGAACCAGGATGGAGGTATTGCACGTTGTGTCATATGGACTGGAGCTCTCTGGACCAGTGTCTTATCAGGCCTGTCATCCCACTGTGAGTGGCCTTGGGTCACTCACTTCTCTTTCTCCACCTCAGTTTCCCATTGAGGAGGATACTAAGTTCCTCTCAAAGCATGTAAAACTGCACAGGGTAAATGCCCAGTGTCTGCAGTATCAGCACAGAGTCATGACTAGCCTATGTGGCATGTGGCCACTCTCCCCAGTTCCCTCTTTTTCACTCCCAATTATTTTTGACTCCCAGGTATTCTCGAGTCATTACAATTTTACTAAACTTTCTAGCTGTGAAGTGTAGGTTATTAGTTGGTTAGTGGACTTTTGATGACTTTTTAATGAGGCTACACTATCCTTGAAAAATGTATTATAAGATCTGCTGTTAATTAAGCTACCACTTCAAAAAAATTTGTGGGGTAATTAGAAGGTAGGCTCATCTTACAAGGAGCAACTGGAAAAATTCTTTGGGACCATATTACTATAAGGTCATACAATATACCTTGGTCGTGAGTTTCATACAAGGAATTTCAAAGTTATTTTCATTTGTTTCAATTTCCTTTTTCTCCTTACTGCCTCTTGTTAAAACTCACCTACCTTGACAATTTTCGGACTGATGTTCTCTCTGCCTGCCTTTGGGAAGGAATTTTTTCCCTTTTCCTTTTCTTTTGACCCCTTTATCCTTTCTATTTAACAGGGACAACTCTGCATGTAGTAGACACCTCCACATGCCTTCATAACGCAAGGCAGTGGATATACCCAAAGCAGAGTGTTTACCCCCAAAAGGCTAGAGAGGGATAGTGACAGAGTTATCCTGTTTACGCATGAGGCATTTAGTTGTGCAAGTATTAGATTATAAATCAGTAAGATTCGAAATTTTTCAAGAACAGGAAAGCTAGTTCCCACATGAAGCAGCCATAGATCAAGCAGAAAGGACTTCTGAGTCATAAGCTCAGTGAGACAAAGCTTATATTTTAGAGCAAATTCAGCACCTTTTCAAGCAGTGATTGTCAATTCTCTCTCCCCTCTTTTTCTCCTCCAAAGCCTTGATGCTGATCCTGACTCGTGGCAACTTCACTGAAATCAGCTTAATAGAAACTGAACTACTATTCACTGCAGAGCCAACACCAGGTACCAAGAAGTTAAATATTTGTCTGTTTTTGCATTTTAAACAGGATGCAGAAGCTCTCCAGAACTACAGATATAGAGGGACAGAAGAAAAAAGAGCAAGTTGTCTGTGTGATGAAGAAAAGATGGCAAACAGGCAGATAAATTTGAGGCATTGGATATAGTAGCATTAAGAGAATTAGGACAAGCAGACAGCATGGAGACATTCGCCTGCTATATGTTTTGAAAGCAATCCGTTCTTGTGTTAAGCCTCCGATAGAGACAATTTTCTTTGCTGCCAATTACATTGTAAGGAACGCAGTTGGCACCGAGATCTGTGCCTCGTTGGTCCTGTAAAGGGGAGTCTTTGTAGTCAAACGACGCTTCTGGACAAATTGCACCCTGATGACCTCGCACAACTCCTGTACCTTGTGAAGGGGAAGTCAGGCTGGAGCCTAATGTGTCTACAGATTGAATCTTAGGGGATAGGTGATGCAGAAATGAATCAGGTTTTACATCAAGCTGCAGAGTAGATGAGAGGAATAAGAAGAGTTCTTTGTAGACAGGAAAGGGATCTCCTGACTACGGAAAACCACCAGGAATTTACAAGAAAACTATCAAATCTTATTGGTGCACAGCAGAACAATCTTTCCTAAAGGCATATTTCTATTGCTTTTCAGAAAATGCAAATGAAACATCGCCCCCTGGCAAAGTTTAAATTATACCATTCACCTTGTTTCACTCCCATGACAGGCACTTCACTCCTGTGAGGTCTTTGGCACCAGTCCCCAGTCTGGCCCGGACATCATCTTCCATAACTGTTAGCAGCTGTCCACAAGCAGGCCATAATACTGACCATAATCACACCTGGAACTGCCAGTTCAGACCCACAATGCCACTAAAATGCACCTCTTTCGCACTAGTTGTAACTGCCCAACAGCTTATTTCCCACCTGGGACATCCAAATGTGAAAATATGCTGCTCCATCACAAGTGAGTTTCTTTACATGTCCGTTAGCTGTGGATCTGGACCAGCAGGCAGTACTACCCTCCCTCTCCATAACACCAAACCTCTGCTCTGTAAACCCAACTTGGGACAATACTTCATTTTAGGCAGTGATCCAAGACCCATTGCTGAATATCTTCCATCTTAGAATCATAGAATCATAGAATGGGGGAGGTTGGAAGGGACCTTTAAGATCATCAAGTCCAACCATTAACCTGCCCTGACAAAAACCCCTTCTAAACCATGTCCCTAAGCACCTCATCTCCCCTTTTCTTAAACCCCTCCAGGGATGGTGAATCTACCACCTCCCTGGGCAGCCTGTTCCAATGTTTAATAACCCTTTCAGTGTAAAAATGTTTCCTGATATCCAATCTAAACCTGCCCTAAATCTTCACCTTAAACAAAGAACAACTGTTGATTAATCTCTTACCTGTTCTGTACCCGGTGTTATTGAGGTACACGGCGAAGGTACGTGGCTCATGAGTAGCCTGCCATGAGGGAGAAGAGCAGTTTTCGTTGTTGGTGTATATGTTGTGGTTGTGCACATACTTCCCAGTCAGCATGGAGGAACGCGATGGGCAGCACATGGGGGTGGTTACAAATGCATTGATAAAAGAGGCCCCTCCGTTCTCCATAATCCTTCTGGTTTTATTCATCACTTGCAAGGACCCTGCAATAAGAGGTACTGATCATCACTGTGCTGCAAAAAAAAATAGTTAGAATATATTGGCTGCTATTATGCTATTAAAAGTAAAATATCAGCGATTAGCTTGCCTTTGGACACCAGTCCGTTCTACCCTGTAGCTGAGAGAATTTTAGGAGAAAAGGAAAGAATTTTATTGTATCACCAAAAATATTTTTTGGATTCCAGAAATACTGAGTTCTTTTTTCTCAGGCTTCAAAACAAAGTTAAAATACAGTCTAATCTAGAAATACAATGTTAAAGCTTTAGAGCTGTATCAAATGTATAGGTCAACAGTTCTTCAAACCTGGCTGTAGGAAAACAGTACGTTATGCAGACTGCATCATTAGTCAAAGTGTCAGTAAAACATGTAAAATGCTTAGATTACCAATGAATTTGCTGCAATTCTTTCCATTTTATCAGATAATCAGAGAGAGAGAAAGAGAGAGAGAGGAAAGAGGTAAAGGAGGGAGTGAGAGATGGGGGAGGATGCTCAAAATCAGCTTTTGGGGATAAACCTGTATGCAAAAAATATTGTCAAAATTCAGCACCTTTCTCAAGAAATTACGCTGATCCAGTTTAAAGAACAAAAGACATTTTTTTCCACCCTTCAAAACATCTTCATCAAAAGCAAGGTGAGACAGGCAGGGCTTGCACATTTCCGATTGCAGAAAGACTGAGCAGCTCTTGATAGGGTCTGTCAGTATTTGCGAACAGCTGTCAAACTTTGCTCTCTCTGTTATTCAGCAGAGCAGAGATTGAAGGGTGAGGGTGAAGCATGAATATGTCAGTATGTGCCCAGGAAACAAGTTTGTGAATTGTAATACTTGCACCATTTTGGTGGTAAAAAGAGGTTTTTTTGTAATTCTACTTTCTATTTTTAATTTGGCTTTACAGTTAATTTTGCATGGTTGACAGTTGCAGATTTAAATTTAAATACATTGATTCTACTGATATGACGAGTTTTTCTTGGTGGGTTTTTCTGGGTCACTTGAAAATCAAATTAAAATAAAAAGTTAAAAAAAAAAAAGGAAGACGTGACTGTAAAACTACAAAACTGCCAAGAAGGCTCAACTTTAGGTGTAAGCAGCAAAATCTTACAAATTATATTACTATTTAAAGTTAAGCATGCTCTGTTTTGCTTTTGGGCTAAGGAGTCAGTGCTGAATACGAAATCTTTTGTGTCAAAATTACTTGGTTAAAAAAAGCAAGAGGAGTTAGCTCTTCAGCATTCCCTTTGTGTAGTGCCAATGCCTGTGTCTGTAAGTACCTTCACCCAGTGAAACCCATATAAACCATCCACTGAGTACTCCAGTGGGTGTACACATTTAGTACCCTGCGTATCATTCACCATCATTTTGGACTCTTCCCTCTCTTCTAAATGCAGAGCATCTGCATTTATGTTTTCCTGAACTCAGTACAGACAAAACCCATGTGTTTAGAGATAGAGAGAAGCAGGAGGGTAACTGAGAGATCCCTGAACACAAAAGGTCTCCATTTGTATGAATGGGAGCATTTCACTGAGTTGTTGAGTAAAAGTCAAATGAGAGATCATCCTTGTTCTACATGTCTTTGTCTTGGCCCCCAGGCTGACTTTTTCTTTTTAGTTTTTGTTTTGTTTTGGTTTTGTTTTGCCGGAGCTCTCCCGTTTTTGAAACGTCACAGTTTATTACTCAGCTGTAAAGTGCTTTGAGGTCCTCAGATGGAAAGTGTTCAGGTACACTAATGCACGGTAAGAGCAGCAGAGCTGAGGTGCACTTTCATGCCTCTCTGCATTATAAATGAGTAGCTGTTAGAGCGCTTCCTCATTCCTCTGCTTGGTCAGCCCTCTGCTCTTGCAAACCTGCTGTTTATGAGTAAGTTTTTCCTCCAGGTATGCACTTACTGACACTGATAATAGATTTAGCCCCTCTGGAAATTCTGGAATAGGCACTTCAAAGCAGGTGAGACTTCCTCATTTGGAAAACAAAACATAAGTAGGAGATAAAACTTGCTGATATAAGTTATAATCCTTTGCTGTCTGTAGCTCTCCTCACAGCTTGTGCTCTTTACCATCTGGCCCACAGTCTTCAGGGCACACGTACTCAGGCCCTCTCTGACAGCAGGACACTCGCACTCTACACAACCAACTGGGGAGCACCTGAGGGGAACCAGATAATCGGGAACAGCCACTTTGGACACAGAATTTAGCAAGTTTTTTCAGGCAAGAAATTCACTGTCACTTCTCAGTCTATTCTCATACATCAAGAAATATGTTTGGTAACCAAGGTTTCATAACAAGTCTTGAAGTTGCTACGGATTTTCATCCAGGTGTAACACAGGTGGACATATCTACAAAGGGATGGCTAGAGCCACCTTGTCTTTATTTGGCTTATAGGCAAGGCCCCAGGAAGGTGATGGACTTTCTCAGATCTCAGCACATATCCCTCTTTTTTCAGCTTGTGTTGTTAAGTGCTTTGAAATTTCTAGTGAAGATGGAAAGCAAACCAGGCAAATTATGCCTGATATGATGTATCTAGATGACGCTGTGGTTTCTTCACCCACTGGAGTACTCAGTGAATGGTTTATAGGGATTTCACTGGGTTTAGGTTACATTAGGCTGTAAACAAGGGTAGAGAAAAAAGTAATTTTTTGAAATGGATTTCCATCCCCACCTTTTCTTTTTAACCTTTTTCCACTTCTGACATTTCAAAGGGCTCTGAGTTAGAAACACTGGATCTACCAATGAATTCATTTGTTTTGACTCCTTTCTGATGTCATACAAGATATTATTCACAGTGAGGATTACAAGAATCTTTGGAGGTCATGGTATGAGGTGCTAATGTTTGCAAATGATAGAGAAGCTGGAGGACAGGAAGGAAAGATTAAAGAGTGAGAAAAAAATTGGAAATACCTGTATTCGTGCCTGAACGGACTACAGACGTGACTTCAGTGGGAGCTGGGGCTACTGCCCTGAAGAGGAGCAGTACGTTGCCTCCAGGGGGGTAATAGTTTTGTGCAGTTCTGGGTTGTGGGAGCTGGTGCTTTGCTTTGAGCAAGATTCCCATTTGCCTCTGTGTTGGGCAGTTATTTCTCTACCCTCAGGATCTTGGTGAGGGAAAGGAATCACGCTGAGGCACAATTTAACCAGTCATTTCCCAGCTTCTGGGCCCAAGTATTTGCTGAGTTTCCTCAAGAGCTGTAGGCCAGGCTGCTTCATGCCGCTTAAATTGACATCCACCAGCTCATCAGTAACACCCTTCCTCCATGCCCTGTTCTTCCCAGCATAGGTAGGAACTGACTGGAGTTGTGGAGCAATTTGTAGGTTTCATCTGCTGAACTTCTTTGCATTCAGAATGCAAAACTCAGGAGGATGGTGCAGATAGATAGGAAGATGTGCATACTCCTATGCTCTGAGCATTAACAAAATGCAAACTCCCTACCTCCTGCAAATTTTACATTGGATAACTCCCCTGTATACCATTTGCACTCAGGCAGCTGAATATTTTGGTTCAATGCTTATACATGCTCTGGAGACAAATCCTTCCCAATTGAAGTCTATAATGTACCATATACGCTTTTCTGTTCAAGCATTCACTTAGAACTGTTTTTGGAAATGTTCATGCTGGGAATACAATAGCAAATAATCCATTTGAGAGACTTCCAGTCTTGCAATTTTTGGATATCAATGCCTAAGTTTTATGTTATTTGTGGCAGAAATTGTTACTTCCCACTGACCTTTGGGAAACATAAGATTTTTCACAGGAATCACTGAAGGGCAAAGGGATAATTCAATCATGGAAAACAGTGTGGCTTTACTTTTCAAATAAGCAGAGTGATTTATTAGCAGAAGTGCGAATAATGCAGTACAATAAGTCTTGGGGCTGAATCTTGTTTCCTGTGAAATGATCTATGAAAAGGGGAAACCTGTGTCTTCATTCAATGCAGTGGGAATCCATACTCATCCAGACTATTGCTCAACTGCTTGCTAATAGGAGCCAGAGTGCCCTGCGAGCTTCCAGAGTGGTTTTCAAAGAGAGGAGCTCCACAGTATGAACAAAGTGGCTTGCCACATCCTTCCTCCTCTTTCACCACTCTCTAACCCTCCCACAACACTGAAGACAGCAAGTCAGTAACGTTGTTCAGAGACATGTCTGCTGACCTGCCTTCCCCAGTGCCCTGGAGAAATCAGGCTCTTTCGGATTGCAAAAAGGACGACATGACTTGACCCTTTTAACAACATTTTCACGACAACTCTATCAAGAAGCAATGCATTCCTATTGTAATAGCTGTATTTTAGTCCAAAAATAGAGCCAGGAAGAGCCATTCATTATGCAGCACAGCTAAACAGAGCAGACATTTGAAAGAGGGAGAAATACAAAAGATAAGGTGTGCTCAGATCTGAAGGCCTGGTCTTGGAGATCTGCTGCATAAAAGCACTGACTCTCAGTCACAAAATATAATTTATTAATTATGTTCTCACATCCCTGAAGGACTGTGTAAATTATTATTGCAACAGGACAAATACAAAAATGCTAGCAATTAAAGAATTGCTTTTAGATCTAGAGCACTTCTTCTCTACAACTTTCTGAATGGAAGTATGTGATCTTAGAAAAAATGAACTATTTTGTTATAAGTTTTCTGGAATGAAGCATTTTGATTTTTCAATGTCATATGGCATTTTGTTTAGAAATTTACTATACTTTTATTAAAAACCTGTCTTTCATTAAAAAAATACTAAGAATGCAAGATTTCATTTCAAATTGATTTGCCAATTTTTCACCTTTTTGATCTTACCTCCCACCCCCATACCTAAAATATTTGCTTCGGGGTAACCTAAAATGATCCTCTTTCTTTCCTTGATTTTTCACTTTGGGCAGTGAATCAAAAAATCAATTATACACACAACTACCATTAATATCTTTCTAACTTACTTAATGGAAAACATTCAAAGGCCTCTTGGAACATCATCCAAATGTTCTAACTTTTTCCACCCTTAGAAAAATATGTGAAAATAACTTCTGGCTAGTATGTCCAGGTTGTGCTCAGATATTTAGTATATTTGTGAAAGCAAAACTATCCTAGTTTTATACGTATAGTACAGTTTTAAAGGGGATGGATTTTGAACAGTTTAATAATTCACAGAAATATTAAGCTTGTGTCCTGAAACCAGACTAGTTTGTCTGTGTGCATAAACATGTCAGATGGCATACACGCATGTGACAAATATGTGGAGAATATAGATACTTACTGAGGGAAAGGTTAACCTCGTAAGTCTCAAATTTTTAAATGTTACAGAAAGTCACAAAGTGAAAAAGGGCTTTTGATGCAAGTTTTTTACATGCTTTCATGGTGGTGATTAAAGCCTTCCATGGAGGATTTTGATAAGCATGTATTTCTAAAGTCTGTAATTAGATGTGATGAATGCTATTAAAGAATATTTGTTAACTCATTTTCCAAACTTGTCCCACATTCTGATATTTTTCCGGGATCAGTACATTCTCTGAATCTAAAGTACTTCCTGCTTGCCAGAAATTATGGAAAGACACATGACAAATGGAAGTAGCAAGTAACAATTATTTCTCACCTAGCTCCACATCTTGATCATCTGTGAGTACAAGGATGATGTTTGGTCTGATATTTTTTCGCTCCTGCTGCACACGTCCTCTGAACCTTGGGGACTTGATGGTGGTACAGTGAACCATTAGCAGTTCGGTACTGAGCACTGCCAAGATGAGCGCAAAACAAGAAGACTTCATAGTAGTTCCAGTATTCTGTTGAAAAGACTGATCCAGAAGTGCCTGAACTCTTGTTTTCAAGACCTGCAGGGAAGAAAAGAAATTCTATTCAAGCAATAAATAAATTTCCAGTCACACAGTGAAAGGATGACACTTAGGGAAGTTAAGCCTGGCACATAACATTTAACACGATTATAAGACATATTGTTGAATAAGAGCTTTATTCTGTCATTTTCTAAGAATAAACTCGGTTATTCTGCAACTACGCTTTCTCAAATAATTTTTGTTTGAAGTCATGCCACTGCCTGCATTTTGTATAGGCATGACTTCTGGTATACTCCTCACAGTGCTCCTTCTCCTGCACCCCACGCTTCTTTTTATACAGCTTGTTCCTTGCATTCAATACCTGGGCGCAGGAAAAAATTGCCGGGATGCAGACGTGTTCAGAACATCTGTAGGAGGAGCCCTGTAAGAAGGAGAAAGCAGAAGGCTTGTCAGTCAAAGACCTCAGTGCTGTGGCTGTGCTTCAAAGACTCCAGAACTGTTTGTTACAGCTTCTTTCTCTGTCCTGAAAGAAAAGAGTGGGAAATATTTGCATTTCCCCTAGCTCCCCTACTTAATTTAATACCACACCTAAGCAGCAGTTAGGTGGCACCTTGGCTGCTAGAGATAAAGGACATATATATCACATCATCAAATGCAGGTGCTTTTCCAACATTTATAGCCAGCCCGAGATTCTGAGAACAAGAGTCAATTCTAGCGTATGGCACCTGGCGAGCGATAAAGCTATTTTCGGTTAACTCACCTGCACGACCGACTAAACACCTACAGAGCAGAGGGGACAGCATGGCTGTCATTCGCAATCTGCACTGGATCACTACGTGAAAAGTCATCTTCCCACTGACAAGAAAGCTCATATTAAGTGACAGTCCAGGTGATCTTACCCAGCATTGTGAAAGAGCGTAACCGTCCCTCAATCAATCAACGACGGACCCGAGCGCCTCATCCATAATGCACAGTACCTCTGGCACAGCCCCGTCCTCGATGCTCCGCTTCCAGCCTCGGCTCAGTACGTGATCAGAACCCCCTCTCCCTGCCTGTCAGTCACACAGCCGTGCTTTTGTAAGACCTGATGCAAGCACAGAGGCTTGGCTTTGCTGCAGCAGATTTAAACCTGCGACTGAAAATGACGGATTGATCCGGGGAGGAATGGGTAGCCACTTACACTGTAACATTTTTGGCGTTACTGACAGGAGCTCTGCAAAACTGTCCTGTTACACAAGGGAAGGGAGGGGATATCTGGAGGCAAAAAGGAAGGGGGTGGGAAAGAAACCACAGAGTCACGCCTGCTCCCTCCAGGGTATTGACCTGCCACATACATTCCTTCTGATTTTATTTTGGGACTATGGATAAAGCATGGTGATATCAGTCAATAAAAAACCCAAACCATACAGCCACACAAGCCCAAGAATACTCAAGAGGTCTGTCCAAGGGGAAGACTGCGTGGGATCTGGGGTGCCCATAGTCTCCAGTGTATAATTAGACTGGAGTATAATTCATGGGGAGATCTGTGCACCCACACCTGAGACTGCATATTCAGACATGCAACATGGACTACAAACAGATCAATTAACAGAAATAATTTAATGAGAGCAACTCAGAAGATAAACGGGCCCCATCATTCACCTAAAAATGCGTTAATAGGAAGATGCTCTAAATTTCAGGTTAGGAAGCCACACAAGAGAGGAGGGCTGGGACTTGGTGCTGGACTGCTAGAAAAAGGATCATGTTCTTGTTTTCACATACACCTTTTATTTTAAGCTTCGCAAGCTAAACAGTTTCATGCTCCTCACTCTGGCAGGCTGTAATTACACCAGAAGAGTGTGAACGTCTTTAAAAGGAAAATCCAAGTGTCTGTTGCAGAGAAATCTTGTCTTTCATTGTCTCTGCACCAACAAACAGTCCAACCTTCAACTAACATTAGAGCACTGCAGTGCCAATAGAGGGGATCGGCATTCAACCTCAAACACCATTTCAGTGACTACACAACATTCAGATAAGTAGACTGGAAGTCTGTAATTAACCTGGACTGACTTTTAAAAATACTTCCATTTCCATTTATTTGTTCTAAGTCACATAAGAGCTGACAAAAGCCCTGAAGACACCAGGGTTACTGGAGAAGTCAGACTTCTGACAGACACCAGACACCACATGCTCTTGGTGCAAAAGCAGAAATACAATTTCTCTAAATGTCTGATCTTTAAATAGCAAAACTTTGACTCACCTCACAAAGCATGAAAGGCTACATGAAGTCAGACTCAATGTTTAGTTTCTTACCTCAGTTGTACCGTACAGCAAACTTTTTCAGATATTGTTAACCCAGAAAGTGCAGTCAACCTGACTGCACTGAGCAAACATTGGCACCAAAGTGTTTGAATAACCCCCCACAGTATGAAAGTACAAGTTCCTGACAATTACACCTCAGTGCTAATAAAATGTACACTAATCCAAATGAACATTAACAAATATTCTTCATTTCATCCTCTTTGGGCTATATTGGGTAGCTTTTAAAAAAGTCTTTTGTTTTAGCAAGTTAGGGCCACCTTACGCAAGTCTTTTCTAGTAAAAAGAGCATGGAGGGTTTATTTTCTAACTCTAGTTTTTCCCCTTGATGGATAAAGGAAAATATCAGGACTGATCTACACATATAAAATTAATTATCCAAGTTTCATTGAATGGTTCTTGCACAAGAGCACAGTAATGACATGTTTTGTTGCTCATAACTATTTCAGTTTTGCATATCAAAAATCTTTATTAAAAGGTGATCTTTGACAGCTTGTCCCTTTACAGCCTGTTTCCCAGTCCTAGAGGAAATGAAGTAAAAAAATCTGTCAAAATACAGGCTTGATAGGGAAGACAAGGTTGAAATGTTTGTCTTGGATACTGGTTGATAGTCTACAAGTGTCCCTACAGACACTGTTATTTGTCTTGAGAAATAGATGAAAATTGGAGAAATTCTACAAGGGACTTTTTCAAATTCACATAGGGAAGTAAACTTATATTTTTTGGTACAGTGTTCAGAAATCAAGATGGTACTATAAAACGCTTTTCCCTAGCCAAGTAAATAAGTGCTGATCATTATGTCATGATATTTTTCGTATAGAACATAACTATGACAACTGAAAAGTAGTCAGTAAATAAATGAAACTGGAGGAATACAAAGAAACTATTTTTCCTTACCTGGGTGTATTTTTTTCTTTCAGTTATTTTTTTTTTTTTTTTTTCCACAGGAGCACAAAATCATAGTTTGTACTCACCTTTCATGGGATAAATATGAAAACTTGGTTCTATGCTGCTAGTATTATAACAGGCAGTTCAAGGACTCGTTGGCATGGAGAATTAATTACCCATGAAACTTGAATTATGTTGGCAGGGCACTGCAAAGAAGGTCTACAGAGCCACTTCATGTAATGTGGCATAAAAAATTGGAGGACTTTATTTCTAGCTCTCTTAAGAGAATACCTTTCAGTGAGTAGGAAGAAAAGCAAAAAGTAGAATAGTATCTTTTGAAACTATTCATAGATTTTATATGCTTTTTGACCAAGAAGTGTTCAGGATTTTTCAGTGCATTGGCTGAAAGTGCTTAATTTGGAACACAACAAAAGACAGCCAGTTTTCAAAAAAAAAGAGCATTTTTCCTTTAAAATTCCACTTTGTTTTCATGTCCACATTTTTTACTATGTTTGCTTTAAGTGACAATTTGTGTTTGACCAATAAAAATCTGTCCAGAATCACATACTTTGTTTTGGAAACAGGGCACTGGGTATCCACAAGTATACTCCCTTATAAGCTTTAAAGACGTATGGACTTCTTCATATTTAATATTCTACAAATGTAGCTTCCAGATATTCTTGCACAGGGATCCTGGCTTACATGAACAGATTTCTTTCTTGTTTGTAAATCTGAAATCAAATGTGAGGATAATGAGTAAGGACACTGGACATATATCCATCCCCAATACTGTGGGCTATGCAATGCCCCACATCAGTAACTCACAACGAAGTGGTAAAAAAGGGCAGACAACTTTTTCTTCTCTGCACCATAACATTGGTGTTTTCTTTAGAGCATGAACACTGAAGACATCACATTATCCAAAGTCATAAGTTAAGGCCCACTGTTCTAGTGGCCTTTCCTTAGAAACAAAAATGGATCAACTCTGGCAAATAAAGGAAACATCAGTAATAATAATACTACTAGTAATAATGTGAACTGTGACTGTGGAGCTTGAGAACCAGAATTCAAGGGTTTTGTTCCCTTGATTAGCAATAAATGTGCCCAGTGAACTGAGAATGTAATATAGCACAAGGATTCTGATTCAAGAAACTCCTAATGCGGTAGCAATTTTGCAGTCAAGTGGTTTGTTCCTCATTACTATCCAGTATCTTACCGATTACTTCTCTGTACTTAGATTTGCCTGACTCCAAAAATTTACATAGTTGTATATAATTTAGGTATAGTCCACAAACTAACATTTTGCTACTTAGGGCACCTTTGAGATTTGCTAACAAGTGCTAGAAACTTGCACAAAAATATGGCAAAAGCACAGAAAAGAAGCAGAAGGCCTTCTCAATGCAAGTGATAATTTGCCTCATTTCCTTTGTGCAAAAGACCATCTTGGATAATTTTTTCATACAGGTTTCTCTAATAAATAAATGGATAAATTCTTGCAAACAAACAGAACCTCAGATATCAATCTCCACACAAAAATGAACTTTCCTTCCTCACCCCAAGCAGAGGAGCACTGTCTTCCTATGTATTTTACCTATGACCTGCTAACTTGACAGTTTTAGATTTGATGAATGATTTTCCACAGGAATACAACCCCAGTGTTCTCTGTGTCCTTGAAATCAGACTCGCCATAAGAAAAGCAGAATGGCAAAGGACAAGAAGAATTCTCATCATTCATAAAACACAGTTTGGATTCTGCTGTTGACAGCATTTTATAATTTCTAATATGATCTTGGAGGTTGGTCACATTGGTGGGGATGTCAACGGCACCATTTCAAAAACTTGCCAGTCTACCTGTAGTGCCAGAAATCACTATCATTGGCATTATCATAACTGGAGGTGTCTTCACCCATCAGTGCCCCTACAAAGGTCAGATTCAGTGGTTTACGCCTACCATTTTCAATTCTTTGCTTTAAAGTGAAATGAAACCATTTGGCAACGCTGTTATACTCATGAACGTTTTGCATACGTGGAAACTCCAAGGTGAAAGATAGTGAAAGGGGTTTTCTCAGACACAGAGATATAGCTTCTGTGAATCTTTGATGCTTATGTCAAAGGGTGGATGGACCTCTCATAGTCTCATATAGTCTGAATCATAACAGGTGTGCTTTTAGGGGCCAAACAAATTTAGTAATTTCATGAGATTAGTAATTGCATGAGGATTGTGCATTCAGATTGAAATTATATAATAAAAGGCCAGTGAGGCAGGATGTCCATTTGCACCAAAGCAACCTAGCTGTTCAGAAGCCTTAAGTCTCTCTTTAAATCATATTGCCTTGATGACTAGGGGGTTGTAACACCCTACAACAACAATAACAATTCTCAATTTCACTAATACAGTGAAGCACTTAAGTGGAAAAAGCTGTTGACAGATGACTGTTTTAAATGTAGTAATGTTAATGCTCTTCTCACATCTTACACTTCTATCCTGTATTTAAAAGGCAAACACTGCAATCTTAGACTACCAGGCACGACCGCGTAAATCTGCGGGTCAGTTTCCTGTGGGAATATTGAGCCTGCAGCCATGGGAAACACATTTACAGTACAGCAGAAGTCAGGAAAAAGCAAGACCTACCATCTCTTCTTAAAGGTTAATCCCCTAATCTTAGTTGTAAAGTAGAGGATTTACAGTGAACACAAAGAATGTAGTTCCTATCTCAATCTAATCTAATTATTATCTATTGGATTTCCACACACTTTACTAATCAATCAGTTATCTGCTCACCTTCCAAATGTAATCTGTGTATTATAATGATGTATCATCAGTGCCTCAGGCTAGATTAATTTAAAGCAACTATAATTTAAAGTAATTGCAGGCAGGGAGAATCATAACCTTATATTACGTGTTTACATTGTAATTTTGCAAACAGTTACAGACAGGAAAGGAAAAAGCCTGCAGTGACTTGAAAGTATAATGCACACTTGCTAACCCACTTTCATAACTTCACACAGGTTAAGGGATATTCTTAGTAGGCAAAAGTTTCTAACACTTCATATGTCAGAGTAAAACAACAAACTCCAATAACATTTTAAAAATACATAACTGCAGAAAAAAATTACCTGTCTTAGAGAAAAAGAAAACATGTCTTTGATTTTAATGCTGTTAATATAGTTATTATTAGGGTAAGTCATGTTTGACTAACCTTATAGCCTTCTATGAGGATATTACTAGGTGGATAGATGATGGTAGAGCGGTAGATGTGGTTTATCTTGATTTCAGTAAAGCATTTGACACCGTCTCCCACAGCATCCTTGTAGCTAAGCTGATCAAGTATGGGTTTGGTGATCAAGCAGTGAGGTGGATCAAGAACTGGTTGAAAGGAAGAAGTCAGAGAGTCGTAGTCAATGGGGCAGAATCTAGTTGGAGGCCTGTGACTAGTGGAGTCCCTCAGGGGTCGGTACTGGGACCGGTGTTGTTTAACATCTTCATCAACGACCTGGATGAGGGTACAGAGTGTACCCTCAGCAAGTTTGCTGATGACACCAAGCTGGGAGGAGTGGCCGACACCCCAGAAGACTGTGCTGCCATTCAGAGGGACCTGGACAGGCTGGAGAGTTGGGCGGGGCGAAACCTGATGAGGTTCAACAAGGGCAAGTGTAGAGTTTTGCATTTGGGGAAGAAAAACACCATGTACCAGTACAGGTTGGGGGCTGACCTGCTGGAGAGCAGTGTAGGTGAAAGGGACCTGGGGGTCCTGGTAGACAGGAGGATGACCATGAGCCAGCAATGTGCCCTTGTGGCTAAGAAGGCCAATGGCATCCTGGGCTGCATTAGAAAGGGTGTGGTGAGTCGGTCAAGAGAGGTTCTCCTCCCCCTCTATTCTGCATTGGTGAGGCCACATCTGGAGTATTGTGTCCAGTTCTGGGCCCCTCAGTTCAAGAAGGACAGGGAACTGCTTGAGAGAGTCCAGCGCAGAGCCACAAAGATGATTAAGGGAGTGGAACATCTCCCTTATGAGGAAAGGCTGAGGGAGCTGGGTCTCTTTAGTCTGGAGAAAAGGAGACTGAGGGGTGACCTCATCAATGTCTTCAAATACGTAAAGGGGGAGTGTCAGGAAGATGGAGAGAAGTTGTTTTCAGTGATGACCAGTGATAGGACAAGGAGTAATGGATGTAAATTGGAGCATAGGAGATTCAAGAGGGATATCAGGAAGAATTTTTTTACTGTGAGAGTGACAGAGCACTGGAACAGGCTGCCCAGAGAGGTTGTGGAGTCTCCTTCACTGGAGACATTCAAAACCCGCCTGGACGCGTTCCTGGGTGATGTGCTCTAGGTGACCCTGCTCTGGCAGGGGGGTTGGACTAGATGATCTTTCGAGGTCCCTTCCAACCCTATGATTCTATGATTCTATGATTCTATGAAACATTACATAAAATTAAAAATATTATTTTTAGATTAACTTCAAATCTGTGAAAGTTTTAAAAGAAAATTCCCGCATATTTTTCCATATGAGTGCCTGCTGCTAAGTTACAAACTTCTACTAATATACAGTTACTTAAATTTATTTCTCACCATCTGATTTACTTTGTTTTAGAATTTCATATTTCAACACAGCCAAGAAGTGCACTTGTCATACAAAAAAGCCTGGTATAATTGAGCCAGATGATGTGCCCCACAAGTAAAATCAGCCATTCATGAAAGCTGGTCACCAGAGGCCATTTCAAACAATGCACATTTCAAAGTAATCTAAAGTAATCCCTTTTCTCTACTGATTTGGTTTCCAGGCAGTCTTAAGCACATGTGTGCAGCAAACAGGAGGCTTATTAAAACCTGATGTTATATTGGAAGTTATAATGCCATTGCCGTGTGATTGAATTCTGTGTCTGTAGTCTTCAAAGAGAGGGAAAAAAAATTCAATTAAATTTATATGCTTATTAAACATGAGTGTCATGATACGTGCAGTTTATTAGCACTTGCTAAATAATTAAGACTGAGAAAGATAATTAGATGTGCACTGGGCTCCAAGCAACCTTCTGATATCAGATTTTTTTATCTTTAAAGAAAGTGGCTTTCCAGCTACCAGGTAACATAATTGCTAAAAGACTCCAAGTATTTTTCAAATATAAAAAGCAAACTCTGTGTATGAAGGAATTTCAGGTAATTTTAAAATTCCATTTTAAACCCACATATCTTTGCCATATCCCTGCTCACTTCAGCGGTGTGAGGCATTATGAAAACATACCGTAAAATAACACACTGGCAGTTCAGTGATCCAGTAAGTAGGCTTGAGTTGGGAGATCATATCACAGAGGTGAACAACAGTGACACAGTCTGAACATTTCTTTAAGTTCCTAGTTAAGTCCACTGGCTTTAGAAACTGTGCAAGAGCATAGCTTTTCACGTCTCCTTTAGATAAAGAACTCTTTCAATTTGGAAAGCTTCCTTCCTAGATGCGTTTACTTCCCCTCAAAGACCTGCAACTCTCTTTGAAAGAGGGATTTTTGATTTTTTATTTGGTAAGCAGTTCATTTTCCTAAATAAATGAACATGATTAGCTTGAATATGAATACAGCACCTTTAACACAGACTATCTATGGATCTACATATACAGGAGAAGTCAGAGAATATGCCCATTTCCAATGCCATGCCCATGGCAAAGTACACACCTCCGTTACCACAGGGAGAGGTTAAGGCAGGTTGTGCCATCACGTGGATGGGTGGAAGCCGAGCCTAATGCACGGCTGCTCTGGCCACTCTCCTTGCTGACCACACAGGGAAAGCAGCAGGAGCTCATGGGGACCAGAGGAGTCTATGTAAGGACTGAAGCGTGAGGAATTGTTAGGATGAATCTGTATGAGTGTATGTATGTAAACAGAGCACCTGTACTCCTAGGAGAGGATCTCAGATGTGCTTGTAGGTATAACACAGAAGGACTGACTACTCAGAAACACCACAGGAATTTAGGTAGGTGAGATGCCTTGGCTAACCAGGAGAATCAAGCAGTTCCTCTAAGTGCTTTTGAAAAACTTATTCTATTGTACTTCATTGCAGAAAGTTAACTTATTCGTAGCATCAGTGCTCTGTTTGTATATATGCACAGTGAGTGTGTACATGTGCATGTAGATCTGCTACAGACTGCATACGGTGTCTGTTGACTTCCTCTTTCACTTCTAAGTCTGGAGATCAAGCCATCAAGCCTAAGAAGATTTTTTTTTTTTTAGTAGTCCTATTATATTGGAATGAGTTTTGTTCTCAATAAATTCAAACGGGATTGAACAAGACTACTAAAACAGACTCCATGGATCAGGTCCTGACTACCATTGTTAAGCAAGATCTTTCTTACTAAGTTACTTCTCTTTGTCAAGTAGCTTTTCCGGTCCTGGCACAGTATAAGTTTTACCTTCACTGATATACATGTAAAAGCTCCCTGACAGACCAAGAAATGTGTTTTTAAATAAGTTCCTCCCTTACAAACCTGTAATATAGAGAAACCAGCCTACTAATAATAGTAAACAGACAGTCAGACCAAACAAAACAATCTGTTACAAAAACCAGATGCTTCATATCCTTTTCCATAAAGACTAGTCAGCGAGGAAGCTGCAGTGACTTGAGGCAGTGCCAAGAAGCACATCACCGCTGCTATCTTACTTTTAATTGCCTTTGCAATCAGGAGGCCCCTGGTGTTCCCCACCTGCATTACCTGGGGGGGCACAAGGCACAGCCCCAGCCCAGGAATGTGGGGAAATTGTGTCTGCTACCACAGTAATCCTTCCAATCCCTTCACCTCCCATCACCTGGCTGTCCCACGGTCCCCACTCAAGCGCATGCCTACATACACTTCAGAAGGATTCCCGGAGTGACCTGTGGCTGATCCAGCATGAGGGAACTCGGAAAGTCATCTCCACCTGGCCATGTCCTACCAGGTGAAAAAAGTTTTGCAGAAGAATGGCAGCAAATGTAAGCAAGGAATACAACGGACGAATTTTGCTGCCAAATCAGATGTTCAAGTCCTTAGTTGGCCCTGATACTGGTGTTCTGCTGTGCAAAATAAATATGTCTGCTGGATTCAACGGACTGTTCAGCTCCTTAAAGCAACCTCCTGCAGGCTTTTCAATACATCTCTGGTGCAAGGATGCTTTGAGATCCTCGCTGAATATTTCAAAAGAAGCTAACCATAAGTGGCACATGAGGAAAGGCCAAAGAGTACAGAGCATCTGGGTACTAAATTTCATCTGGAAATTAGTATTCTTATCGAAAAAGCCTGAAATTAGAGTTACATATCCCTATTCAAGGACAGAATATACCATATACAGCTTACCTGTCCAAGGAATGCCAATTCTCTCAGCCCAAGTCCTGGAAATCTGTTCTCAAAGAGCTGTTTGAAAATAATCTTCAGCCTGAGATCTAAGAGACTCAAGAATGACTTCTTGAAATTATTCTCTGAATATTTTTATCTCAGAAAACATTTTGAAAGGGTAGCACATACAAACGTGCCTTCATTTTCCATCTGAAAATGCCTACGGAAAGACTTTCTTCATCTATCAAGTGCACATACAGGTACTTTCAATTTCACAGTCCTGGCTTCTGTAGATGAGAGAGCAGTTTTAAAGCATGGAAGTTGGGGCTGAATACATTCAACCACACATATCTTTATTACCAATGCTCTTCTTACTCAGCAAAGTTCCTATTTAGCAATGAAGAGACATGATTTTATACCCACTTTATAAATGATATATATCTATCTTATATCTTTATAGACAGTTAATTGTAAGCCTGCTTGTAAGCCCAGATTGTACCAAGATGCCTGACACAGCACATTGAATTATTTTCTCTAGCAGTGATGGAGCAGGCAGTCAACCTTATGTCCCAGCACCTCACTGTGCATTACACACAGAGAGGGAAGACAGGAATGGAAGTTGATGATCATTAGATAGAAGTTTCTGAACAGTACAGAATGGATCAGGAACGGGAAGGAGCAGGATGTATCAGAAATCACTCGCAGGTAATGGAGAAGAGAGAGAAAGGCAAAGGAAAGGACTGTAGTGCTTTTATTTATTTTGTGTAAGAAGGAATTTGAAAAGCATCCTGGTTTACAGTGATTATTGTGGGGAAACCAGCAATGTTTGCTTTACTGGATGTTTTTTTCCTAAATGTAGATGAGATGTTCTTATATGAAAGGTGTCTCATAAACTGCATCAATGACCCAATTCAGGAATGCTTAGACCAACATATAGAGAATCCACTTCTTTGTCCTCAGCAGGCTCAGCTGTGAGGTCAGACCAGGCTGCTCAGGGCTTTACCAAGTCAGGCCTTGAAAAACCCCAAAGATGAACACTGCCCAAATGCTCTGGGGTTCTGTTCCACTGACTGACCTTTATGAAGGTGAAATTTGTTTTTCCTTATATCCAGTTTGAACCTGTTTTTTTTCAACTGATGCCCTGTTGGTTCTTGTCCTCCTGCCATGCATGACTATCAAGAATGGGGCTCTGTCTTCTCAGTGACCTTCCTGTAAGCACCAGGGGGTTACTGTTAGACCCCCCCAAAGCCATCTCTACTCCATGATGAACAACCCAGCTCCCACTGCCTCTTCATACAGGGTAAGGGCTCTAACCCCATCCATCTTGATGGCCCTCTGCTGAAATCGCTCCAGTTTGATGTCTTTCTCATATTCGGGACCCAGAACTGGTAGATACTAACAACTGCTGAGTCAAATACATTTTAATATTTGTTTAAAGAGGGAGAAGTGAGCTGAACTAAGTGAAATAAAAATTTCACACAGCATTTGACTCGTGAAGTGAATGAATCAGTGAAGATTTTCAAATAGCTGGATTGACTGAAAACATGATTTTTCTATTTCTGATGTTTTTGTGTTATTCTCAGGACCAGAAATTAATAGTGCCATTAAAAAAAGCTATAGTTACAGGCTGACCAAAGTCCTTTGAACTGGAGAGAAGTCTTCCAATTATTTCAGTGGTCATTGATTCACCAGAAATGAAAACTGATTAAGGAATCTTTTTTTTTTTTTTTTTGGTTAATATAACAGAGTGATTAAAGCAATCAGGATTTGGAAAAGAAGTGCAACTTTATATGTGAGGAAAGAGAGATTTTAAATCCCCTCTGTCCCAGGCCCCATGTAAATGTAAAGAGCACAGCTGGAATGAAACAAATGATCAGACTGGTTTCTGATGAGCTGGGTGGTGTAAACGTTTCACACTAACCACACTGCACACTCATAATATAGGAGCTAATTCATCTGCCATGAATACATTCCTGTGTATGTTGTCCTTTAAAATAAACAAGCAAAAATGAGTAATTTATCAGGAGTTAAACGAATACTTTTCCAGAGGGACACCTTCTGTCCCATATGGCTGATTTTAAAGCCTAAATGCAGGCAGCTTAAATGCTATATCCTCTGTCTCACTATGTGAAACAGTTATTGCTTTAAAATATGGAATTTCAAATTTTTAGTGCTGTCAACAAGTTCCAATTGTTCCTGAAAATATCATTCAGACTGCTTATTACTTTCTTAGAAGACTGCAAAGCTCTAAACACAGGGCTGCAGACTGTGAATAACGATAATTTTCCAAAGCCTCTACTTACAATGATATTGCATTTGCAAAATGTGTTTATTTCTATATTTAATTTAAGAATTTTAATGGAAGGTTTATAACCACAATAAAGCAGTTTTATAGGAAAAGTCTCCTGGAAAAAAAGGCTATTCATAACCAGCCTTGCATGTATTAAGTTTTACAAATCCTTTTTATTTCTTAATATCTTAAAATCTATTAAAAGCCATATTATTCTGTAAGATATCATTATGATCTATTAACATCACAATGATTAATGTATTTCCAAGAGCTTTTTCTCCAGTAGGAATGAAGTTATTAATTCACATTTGTTCCCACAGAATCCTCCCCATGGTAAGGGTTACTCGTGTAGGCAGCTCTGAGCACAAGCTCTTAGTAACACTTTCTCTGAGACTGACGGTCACGGGTTTCTTAGATTAACGCAGCCTCCAGATAACTTCCCTCCAAAATTAGAGGTGCCTTCCATGGCTTACAGTGAAGAGCAAACAATACCTCTTGGACAGAAGATTCTGAAAAATCCTTCAAG
>VXBO01015189.1:233917-249133 GCA_013400135.1 Rhinoptilus africanus
TTAAACTTTTTCCTTTGTGGCAGAAGAATTCAACATTGAACGTAAATATAGAAGAACTTCCAGACTGAAAATGCTCTGTTATTCGTGTGTAGTGTCCTGATGCATATCTGGAAACTGTAACTTGCAGCTAAAGAAAAGCAGTAACACCGTTTGGAAAAAACGCTTACTGTGGTGATGGTGTTAAACAGAGAGGCAGTGCAGAAGACTTTGAAGCTACAGAAAGGAAGATACCCTGAAAATAAAATATTTTCCTATCTCTGTTCTTTTATTCAATTTGATAATGTGCTTTTATAAAATTCCTAGCTCTTCTTAGCATCTCCTTTAAAAGCAGAGTGGTTTCCAGCAGATGACATAGCCTAAATCCCCTCCCCAGACCTGCAGGATGGGGATGACAGCACCTATATAGCACATAGCATAATCCACCTCTCAGTCGCCTGCTCGAGTTACCCCATCTTCTTGTTTTTCCGTTTTAATGAAAGCCCCTAGAAACTTACCTCTTCCCTAGCTGGTAAAGTATCTTTAGATTATAGACACGTTAAAATCTGTACAAAAATATACCAAATATTTCAGGGTATAAAAAGAGAGAAAGGATCTGAAATGAAAAATGCATTATGCTAAGGTATCATATGGCACCGGATTATGTTTCCATTATCTCCTGCACTTAAAACCCTGTTGACCCCTGGTCAGAGGCATTTATCTTAACATTGCAACTATTTGTAAGACTCTTTCACATTTCTTTGCATGATTTTCTCTCCCAAAATGAGGCCTTTATTGAGTTACACATTCAGTTTTTCACAGAATAGAGCTGGGAAAGGGATAGAGTTAAATGTTTGAGGTTGGCATGTGTTTCCTACGTTCACTAATGTAATTTTTACGTACCTGCAAATGAAATCCTCCTCTGCTTCAAGTAACACCTATAACCACATTTTCAGGGCAAAGCATTGGCCCTATGGGCCATGGCTGGGAGCAGATGGACAGAGTCTGGCAGCCCATCCTGTCCTGTCCCATGCCTGGCCAGGAGCAGGACACTGGCTGGGGCACAGGGGCAGCCCCAGCCCCGGGCATTGGGTACCTCCCTGGGGACAGGGACATGGCCATGACATGCCCAGACAGCAACAGCATCAGCTGTGAATGACTGCAAAATTATCCATCCAGCTGAATGAGAATCAACCCCTATTATCTATAACTGCAGAAATGTTGCCCTAAAACTTGCAATGGACAAGTACAGTTCACCAGGAAATTATTGTGGATAAACCTACAGAATCGGCTGTTCTATAGGGAAGAGTGTAAACAACAACAAACAAAAATTGTGATAGAGAGGAGCATGTCACAAACCATCACCTTTACTAGGATGTTAAAGTGGTGTCTGTTTACTATAAATTATCGTATCTGCTATGGTTTAACATTCAGTTCAGCAGCTTATACAAAATATATATCAATTGTTAACAGTCAAATAATACAGGTTTTAGTTTACAGGTGAGGACACGGTGGGAAGGCAATTTTAGGAAGCAAATAATCGTAACCAAATAGCAAAAACCTTTTGCTAATACCTTTTTCTTTTTAGCGTGAAATTGGTTAAAACCAAGGCAGCTGATTGACTGGTGTGAATCATATGCATCTCCTAGACAGCGTGATGAATGTCACAAGTTAGCATCTAATACCTGCCTAAGGCTTATGGATGAAAAACTGCTCCTTATGCCATATGTTGTGGAAATATCCTGTTGAATAGGACTTTTGGACAAATGTTTAATGAGTCATTCTCTGTAAATTATATGTTTGATATAGAACTTTCAGTACTTTTGCATGTTTTCTTACATAACATCTTTCATCTAAGTTCATTGATTCACTGTACAAAGAATTAAGCAATTGATTAGCACTGTTATCAACAAAATAGCATTGAAACTGAAACAGAGAAGGATCAGCTCCACTACTCTGGGTCCAGGGTAAGCTTTCTGCTTACTCCGAGACTTGAGGCTTAGATGGAAAACCTTAACTTTTCATTCTGAAAATAAATTTCTATACAATTTCATGTTGTGGAAAGAAAAAAAGAAAACACTGGAAGGCTTTTGTTTTCACTGCAGTGTGAAATGAAAAAATCTGAATCCTTGAAAGCTGAACTGTCATCCACTGGCCAGCTCTACCTTTAATGAAAGACTTAGTGTAGATCATACATCCCTATGATATTAAATAACAACAGCTGTAAGTACAAGGCCTCCCTTAAAACCTGATGATATTACTACTGAGGATGTTACGCCAGAAGGGCTTTCCAAAACTAACACCATTCTGTAATTTATTATGGATGATGACATATCAAGCTAGACTGGACCATGGGCTTGGATCCTTAATGATCATCCATGTAAGCCTCCTTGAAGATTTATTATTGACTTGTTTCCATTCATCAACCTTGCATTTAAGCTAAGACTGTCTTACACTTAATTAATCTCTTTACTTGTAAACTGATCCCACGTTATTCAGAAATAATTAAGAGAAATGATAAGCTGACAATACCATATTTGTTTCACTTACTGGTCTATACTGTAGGAATATAAAACAGACTGTATTTCTTCAGTAATATATATAAATATACAACTGCCAGACATTCTACATTTAAAGGCTCCTCAACATCACGCCACATCTGGCATTGAAATTGCATAATCTGCAGGGTGTTCAGGCTTTGATAATGAAAGTATCAGTGGAGACTAAAACATGACACATTACTTGCTGCTGTGTTGTGGACTATCATGGCAGATGCATCCTTTGTTAATCGGGCATAGAATCATAGAATCATAGGGTTGGAAGGGACCTCGAAAGATCATGTAGTCCAACCCCCCTGCCAGAGCAGGGTCACCTAGAGCACATCACCCAGGAACGCGTCCAGGCAGGTTTTGAATGTCTCCAGTGAAGGAGACTCCACAACCTTTCTGGGCAGCCTGTGCCAGTGCTCTGTCACTCTCACAGTAAAAAAATTCTTCCTGATATTGCTCTTGAATCTCCTATGCTCCAATGCATGTCATGCACTGCAGCAAGTGCAGCACACCTCAAACAACTGCAAAGTAGAGGTAGCACAGTTGTGCCAGTACATGAACTCGCTGATCCCATGGTCAGGCTATCATTGTTATCCTGATACTTTGTTCACAGGTCCCTAGATGATGTGCTTTCACAGGAAAATGTCCTCACAACATGCTTGTGCCTCAAGGAACTTGCTGGCATTTGAGCAGTAGTCACCATCTGTTGATGTTTTGGTTCATTGCTGGCACAGACACAGGTAAGATGTTACCTTCTATCCACCATTACTGGAATTGTTTTTGAATCTATCTAAAAATATCAACTGACATCGGAACCTAATTTTTGCTCAAGCACCTTTGCCTTGCCCTAGGAGCAGGAAAGGAGCTTAAAATGGCTGTCAGCATAGAGGCAAGGTTCCTTACCAGAAAGGAAGCTGTATTGCAGATGGGAGGAACCAAGCATTATTCCAGTGAAAATGTTAAGGATCATTTTCCAAGTTTTTTCAATAAATGTCAACCACAGAAACTTTAGTAAAAAGAAGCTTTTGTGGCCCAGCAATCAAAGTTTTCTCTACTTCCCCAGCCAACTATTACTGCTGATGTCAGCTGTGCCAACAATAAAGTATCTCCCTATCACTTTGGAGAATTATTCTGTATCTTGCAATAACCAATGGATATGACTAATATGATTAACATATTCTTCTTATTAACCAGACCCTAGGAAAGGATGTCAACAGTTGAAAATGGGATACAGCCATTAATAAGCACGGAACCTTCTTTATTTACAAGTGTTTCCTGAATTCTGCAATTTTTCTGATGCTCAGTGGCTATGCATTCAGTGAATATTTCCTGTCTTTTCCCTTCCTCCAAGAAAATCACATAATATAAGCACATCAAAGCTGTTGGCTATAAGGAATTAGCAAGTGCTCACCCTGTGGAGGGTCTCTGAATCTATGAATACTACTAATAAGGCAATAAGTACAAGTTTCCTCAATATATAATTGCTTACTCTTCATCTCAGCAGGTTTTTCTTTACCCAATCATCAGCAAAATAAACCATGTAAATCACAAAATAGTCTAGTTGTCTGATCATTCCCTTTCTTTGTGTTAGCCCTTTGATATTTAACCTCCCATTTCAGTCAGCTTTACAAGCATGTTTTCCAGAGAAACAGTATGTCTCATTTGATGCTATATTAACCACTTGAAGAGAACATGTATGTTGCTAGGTTGTCAGTAAGGGCACGCATACGAAAGCAGGTCCAGTCGTGGGCCACAATGAGTTCCTTCTGCAACAGACCAAGAGCCCTTCATTTTTATTGACCTAGGGAGCAGGTCAGATATGATGGCTGCTGTAACAAAGACATTTCTTGAATACAAAAATGCCTTTGCAGTCACATCACCTAATCAGTCTGAAAATCTCAATTTTATTTGGCTTTAAAATACTTCAAGATAACGGCACAATACAGCTGACATGCTAGAAGAAACGCTAATACTTAATCTTTTCCAAGCTATGACAGACATGCAAATTAACATCTGACTGGAGATGGTAAGCTTTTTGGCAAACTCTAAGTATCTTTTCACTTACTAACTAAAGCAACAACTAACTCCAGAAGAAAGTAGCTTCAACAGGTAAATAAAACACTTCTCTATTACCAAAAAAAAAAAAAANTTTTGTGGTAAGTAATGAGCTATATGTTGTCCCTCTTTTGCTCTGCAAATATTTTTCTTTTCACTCAGCTTCTGAGTGAGCAAGCGAAGTGCATGCTAACATTAGCGCATTTACTGGTTATTTTCTATGATCAAGCAGATGGTGGTGAACTGTGTGCAAGAGGATGCTGAAAAGCAGTAACTTAGGCTCCACTTGAATTCAGGCAAAGGGTAGAAACTTTCATATGGATTACAACAAAAGAAGGATAACACTGTCACCTTCTTCTTGACATGTAACACCTTACCCAGCCTGATCTGAAGAATAAAATTTCTAAGGTCACCATGATGGAAAATTAATACCCTTACACGTCAGAGGTGAAAACTTAATAATACCTAAAATAACATTTAAAATTAAATTTTATATGGCAATCTCAAAAGAAGTAAAACCTAACAGAATGAATGCTCTTTTCCACACAGAATAAGCTCTTACCCATAGAGATACACAACACTGTAAAACTGCTCAGAGATTAAGGTATGTAAGTAAGGTGGCAAATATTATAGGGAACTTAGTTTCTATCCTGCTTCATAGGATGAAAAGGAGCATTTAACTACTTGGCTCCTGCTGTTCTTGAATGAAAATCCAATGCTTCATTAATATTTATCCCTTTTTCTTCTAACCCTACTATACATGCTCTCTTTCTGAGTTTCAGGAAAACCAGCAATTATCACATCAAAGGTCATCAGTCCACCAGGGAAACTTCAGTCCTTAACTGGTGGAGAATTGCTGCAGCTTTTGCAAACATCTCAGATCAGGCGAACAAGTGTTTTCCCTCCTCCCTTCCCTCCTGTGAGTCTTGTTGGTTTTATTTAATCAGCTTAGAAGACCTCCTTAGTTTTCCTGTGATGCCATACACTATCCTAAACATCAAAAAGATTTTTATACTGCTGTTATATTTACACAGAGGGAATAAAAGAATAACAATGATTTAACCATGTTGCGTAATAGGTCCAGTCTGAAAAAGTCTGAAGGACTCTGCTTAAATTTCCCAAAAGATATTTTTGTTAAGCTCCTTCTGAAGTTACTGGCAACATTCTTGCTTACTTCAATAGTAGCAATAGCATTAAAGAAAGAAGGGAATCCATGCAGATGAAAACGACAGAGATGTTCACCTTACTGAACAGCAGAAATCAGGAGACCCATTGAAAAATGAAGAGACTCTACTCCTGCCAAGAGCAAGCATTAAATAAAAAAGGCATGAGTCAAACCCCCAAGATAAATCAAGAATATTGATAATGATACTTTAAAAAATAATGAGTGCTGTGTTCACGTTACTTATCTTTTGGCTTCACAGCCTCTACGGTTGTGCATTTTGAAAGATTTTTTGGCAATCCTAAGTCCTAAAGAACATTTATTTTTAATTCCAAATGAGAGATAAGATTTTCTAGAATCATACGAAGCCAAAAATGAGATGTCTGATAAAGCAGAGAGAGTGGGCAATGCTAAAAATGTGTTTCCTTCAAGGCTGAAGAAGGGAGTTCTAATGACATGCAATGGGAAGGGCACCACACTCATCTGTGTTTCCAGCCTCACTGGAGAATGGATGACCAAACATCATTAATTCTGAGTATTACTTTTTTTGGCTCTTGTTCCTTTGCACAATGAACTAATTTAGGCATGTAGGAATCTTGATGCTAATCAAAACATGACTTCAGTGTCATGTAGCCTGCTAGCTTGGGCAGGTTACCTCCACTAAAACAAAGTATCATTCTGTGCTTAAAAAAAATCATTAAAATAAAGTAACAAATTTGGCAGAACTGTTGGTTCTGCCAGTGTTGCTTCACTTTGCCTGAAGTATCATTTCTTTTCTGACTGCTATTTCTGGCTCTGATCCTTTGCATAACTCCTGCAGCCAAGTCCCATTAAATAAGATTCTTTCCTACTTCATGTGTGAAGCTGCGCAGGGAGTTTACCTTCACAATGTCGTAAAGTAAAACCAAATAATTTTATCCAATTCACTGCTTTAATATAATTAGTTAGCTGATTTGATTTAATCATTTAATCCATGCTCCCCTGTGTCTCCTTTATAGATAGAAAGTAGGAGGGAACACTCCTATATACAGAGCCAAGCCAGCTATATGTTTCTGGAGCACTGTTTTCATTTTGACAGAATTACAAGTTTGTAGTTCTATGTCTTCTTTACAATAAATTAATGTCACGTCTGTAAGGGTGGGGGCTCACCTAAGAAGCCACAGAACCACAGGAAACTGAAATTTCAGCCCTTCTTAGCTCTGAAGCCCTCTTTACCTAGACATGAGCCAGTCCCTCCTGCATGAGAGACTTCTCTCACCATGCACTACACTTGTGACCATTTTGGTGAGGATCCTCTTCTTGTACTCATTTTGATAGGGTAGAAGGGAAGAAAAGGGATACAGGCAGATGGGTTGTTTCTACTCCGAGACGACAGAAAGACCTGCTCCCTTCTTACTGTGTGCTGGCAAAGTTGGGAACACTAGTATTGCTACTATAGCTTTGCATCACATAATGGCCTTAAGTTCCTTGGACATCCTGCTCATGCAGGGCCTTCTGTACAGTTAATTTGCTGAAGGTAAATATAGTAATGTGTTTTTACTGTGCTTTCATATAACTGCACCTACTCCTTGGGTGTTCAAGAGTTCGGTGTTTTTGGCCTAGCAAAGTAAACTCAAGAACTAACGTGGAGCATTTTTGTATAGAAACGGACTTGGTTAAAAAGTTTCTTGAAGTGTTAAACAATTGGTTTGTTCAAATAGCTGAAGTGACTGAACATTTGAGCTTGACTTCAGAACATGAATATTCTCACAGCAAAATACACCGCACTGAGGAATTTTGCCTATGGCTATAGCATGAATGAACTGAATCATCCCCTGGAAAAGAGGCATTTCTTCCATCTTCAACTGAGCATGTAAAACACAGGAACTGGTATACTATAGCAAAAAAGCTGCCATTCAAGCACTGAAATTTTATTGTTTTGTTTTATAATTACTACATTTGGCTGCACTGATATTATCAGCTGCTTAATTCCCAGTTACTGCTCTGTTTTTAGCCCTGTTAATTTTGTTGCTATTCAGTTAGATTTGATGAGCACAGCAGCAAGCAAACACAGAAGCAGCTGAAAGGGTTTCACCCAGGTGCACCCAAAGTCCACTCAGTTGAGCTGGAAGGAGTCCCTGGGTATGGAAGTATTGGTAGCAGAAAAAGGACATGTCATAGGTCTGCCCTGTGAAAGCCAAGTACGCTGAACCACCCTTAAATTAGATCTTAGGTAAAAATAACAGCAGAGACCACAAAGACTTTTTAAAAGATTTCTGTTACAAAAACAGTGACACCATTCCTCTTGGATAAAACCCCACTATCGATATCAAAACTTTTGTCCCATCAACACTCAGCTACAGTACTATAACACGTGTGGCTATGAGTTAAAAACACACTAAGTTTGTCAAGCTGCTGCAGAACATTTGACTCTAGGGGAGTTACAGGAAAGAAATGATGCACTGAGAAGCGCTGCTCTGGTTAAGCTGTTTCTAGGCGATGTGATAAGCACTGATTTTCACCTACAAAGAAACGGTTCTGAGCATTGTATCAAACAGCCCACCTCTTTTCCTGAATTACAGCTCCGCAATGGGGACATCTTGAAGATCGATTAGTTTACCGGCTGTGTACACTTTAAGTTTCAGAAGCTTTAGGGAAAAACACAAGTTTATGAAACAGAGAATAGGCAGCGTGCTTGTGGCACAGGGAATTCTGCAGTCTGGACTTTCTTTTTCCAACAGGCTGAGGAAATTCAGTTGAAGAATACAGCATCTGGACTACGTCATTGGAAGGACAGAGGTTGTACAAAATACATTGGGTTTTGCATTTTAATAATTTTATAGTATGTCTATAGGCTAGCACAATCACAGTGAAATAAAAAAAGAAATTCTACAAAAGCTTAATGTGAGGTACAGTATTCTTACGTATTGCCCCCCCAGGCACTGAATATTGCAAGACTGCTTGTCTAGATACAAGGCCATGACTAACTGATGATTAATTAGCTTAACTTATGCTCTCATCAAATTCACTACTTTGATAAGTAATTTCTTAAGTGACTTAGCTCATGTAGACAAACTCGGGCAATTATTGACATAGTTCAAATAATTCAACACTTCTAGTAGAAAGGCTTAAAGAAATACAAGCAAACTGAAGTCTTACCAAATGTCCTTAATGAAGTTTTCTCTGGGGTCATAGGCAACAAGCCACAGATTTTTCTGGCTCCACGGAGCTTTCAGAATCTGTTCCACATGGCATGTCTTTGGTCCTTATTTTGATAAGAAAAGGTTAAGGGACTTGCCCAGGCAAATAGCAAGACATGATTGGAACTACCTGTATTTATGGGCGTTTCTGATGCATCTAACAGACAATACCAACAGTCGTTTCCTCTGCAGCTTAGACTGTGTCATAATTTTGCCACTGCTTACATTAAATATCTAGGAAATTTGGGTCAGCATCTTGTCTACGTTTACAATAATCTAGAAACACTTCTTGTATGTGATTATTACCCTCTGGGTCAATAGGGCTATATGCTGTCAAATATCAGTCACAAATGGATGAGACTGTATTCCAGAAACAAACAGAACCATCCCAATATAACTCTAATTTACCTTTTGAGTTGTGAGGCTCAATTAATTCATATTTACAGAAAGTTCTTGATGATAAGTTGATATAGAAATTAAAAACATTTGCAGCCCCTAGAAACTTCACCACCATTAAGAAGTTTTTCTTGTTACATTTTCTCTAATTATGTTTCAGTCTTGTCCATGGATATCAGTTTTCCATTGTCTAACAGCATGCTTGAGGTTTCTGGATTTCATTTATACTCAAGCTAACATTATAGTTTCAGAATCTCCACTACTTGAAATAGGACTTTTGAAAAGAGAAGTAAAAATAAATAAATGAATATACAATCATAAAGAAGCTGGGGGAATATCCTAAAATTCTGTTGTCCAGAATTCTCTGCTTTTTGGCAAGGCAAAAATCAAGAGCAGCTAAGATCAACTTCATTCAGAAGCACCTCCATCAGGTTGGGAAACAGCATGCTTCAACAGTGGCAACTTTCACAGCAATCTTAAGCCACTAAGATTTTAATAAATCTGAGGTTAGGTTTTCAAGATTACACTAGAGCATATGTGTCTCACTGTCATATGAAAAAAGTAGATGTGTAGGAACACTAAAAGTTTGGAGTAACTGAGAGAATCAGTGCTAGAGCACTATTTCATGCCATAAGCTTTTAAGAGCTACCCAGGTCATAGTGCGAGTGTCAGTCTGAGACTGATGCATTAGAGTCTCCTGATGCAAAGTACAGTTCAGAGATGAGCACACATTGTTAAAACCACTCTTATATTGACAACTTAAAAATATGTACCCCACTAAACCTAGCACTAAAGCCCCCTCAATCTGTAAATATTCAGTCAATTTTGGAACACATAGACCTCTGACTGAACGCAGGTCCGTGCAACTCCTCCTGGCACTTCAGAAAGACACATTAGTTAAAAATAAAAAAAAACCCTGAACAAACCATCTGAAATCTTGTGGGGCTGGGCCTCCACTAATAAACAGCAAGCTTCTTTCTAGAAAAATGGACCATAGCGCAGAGACAACTGCTTCACTTTCCCCACCCCTTGTCACCTACCAGACTCAGCATTGCTACCAATGCCAGCTCCACTACAGGCTTGGCAGAGCAGCACTGAGCCCACATTAATAAAGCCCAGCTGGATACAGGTTGACACCATCAAGAACCAGCATGTTTCCCAGGGAACTGGCTTAACCATGGAGCCAGATAAGGTTCAGATGGGCTTGTTAATGCCAGCTCTGTGTGATGCAAAAGCAGCTGTACTGATTATGGAGTTGAGATGCTCCTGGAAGCAGTGTAGCCATGTTTATGTGGCTCTGGGCTTCAGCTGATATCTGTGGTATGGATAATCTGCAACACATGTATAATCAAGTGCTGACTGTATCCGGCTTCTGAATGGATGCACAATCAAAATATCAGCAGCGCCGAGACAGAAGAATTTAAGAACTCTGAGCCTAAAAGAAATTCAAACCCTTCTTTATTTCTAGGCTGTCAGCAACTTGTTTTGCACAGAAAAACAAGACTGAATCTTATTATTTAAAGGAAGGAATTTTATTACATATAGTCAGATTCACCTTCATGCACAGGATCAAGCACAAAAACCTATGAGTCACTTCAGGTCTGTTTTGACAACTTGTCAGTGCTTCTTAAGTCTGAGCCTCTCTCAAGGTATGAATGTGCCCCTTAGGACTCCACCCTGCTTAGCACTAAACAGCTTCTGAGGGTGATGAGTGCTCTTACTTTACAGTGCTGATCATTATTTGGAATTGTTTGGACTCTACAGGACTAGCTCTCTAACTTCTGGTTTTAGTATTTTCATCGGAAATGAGTAAGTGTAATGGACTTATATAATGCTTAATGGGAGTTACCATTGCTAACCACTTACTGAGCACCCTGAATACCTTAATCAAGAGAAAGATACTCTTTAGAGTTACTTGCTTCATTAATATATATATCCCTTTTGTGACAGGTTAATGCACATTAAGTTAACCATACACTGGATTTTGCTTACCCCTGAGGGCCACATAACAGAATAGGTTGGAATTTATTCATGTTAAAATCACAGCAGTTTTAATCCAATCACTGTCTTTCCTTCACACATACATCTGCATCTACTTAAATAATTACACTGGGTGGGATTCACCTCCACATTGTAGACACCTAGATTCAATTCTCAAAATGTCCGTGTCACTACATGAGGTAGGTGTCTAAGCTCCCACGAGAGTCTGAGGGGAGTCTAGTCTCTACAGTTAAGGGAACGTGGAAACTGCTTGGCTGTCCAGGTGCAGCTCTCCAAGCCCCACTGGGTTTATTGACTCAAATGTTATTGCCTATAATAGAAGACCAGATATTCACATACTAAAGCCTACAACTAGGTCTCTGAATCCCACCCAGTAGACCAGGTAATTGGTGTCATTTCTGAGCTACTGCCAAGCCCCTTCTACTGAAAATATATTGAAAAGCACAGATTCAAAAGATTTTTAGGATATAATATCAACCTACTGTACATACGTGGACTAAAATCTCCCTAGAGACGATCCTTCAAGTTGTACTTAAAGGTACAACTACTGTACAACTACAAAAGGTACAGAGAAAGAAGAATAAGATGCAAGAGACACACCTGGGAGGGTTTCTTAAATTTTCATGATTTCCCAATTCGTGTCTGGGGAGTCAACGGTCACCATAACAAAACAAGGTTAGAGATTATTTCTATATCTTTATCTTTATTTACCTACAGGCATGCACTTGCACACACACATGTATGCATTATTTTCCTTTCTTGTATATGCATTTAAAACTCAGTACTCGTAATTCCTCATAAAGTTAGAGAAAACATATTACTATCCTATGATCTGCAGTTGGGAGGAAAAAAATAGACTTGTGTTCAGAAGCATCAATTGTAATCCTGAATTTTAACAATATAAGCCAATATTGTTGCCTTTGGAAGAGTGACACTGATGTAAGCCTTCACTTGCAACACTAAAAGTATTCACTTACTTCTTTTCCTTATGCTTTAAGGGAAACTGTGCCTGAATACCCAGTGCTACTGTGAGGGAAAGTTTGGCACAATTTTGCCCTCTAATGCTTTTTTACTTTCTTCTGAAGCCCAATATATCATCACACTCGACAGTTTTCCTTCCTCTGCTCAGCTGTGCTAAACAAGCTAAGGAACCTGTCCAGATCCCAAATTTTGCTAGGAAGAGCTTGGAGGCAAACTATATTGCATTTTCGATCACATTTAGCCTCATCTTCCATCTGCCATTTTTAGATCTTCCACAGCTTTTTTACGAAGATATATAGGCAACTGGGAAGAGAATAAAAAGGAAAAGATTCAGGGAAGTGTTTAAAGTTAGGGAAACTTTGGCTAGGAAAAATGTGATGAGAGAAAAGGGAGAAAGGAAGCAGTGAAACAAATGGCATAGATGTGAGAAAGTCATGTCCATGCACAAGTCTGTGCTGATTAAGCTAATCAGGTTCAGTTAAACTCCTGCATGGACACCTCTGGGAACTGTGACACATATGCGAACAAATGAACAATCTCTAACAGCACTTGGGTCACTACAGCATGAACCAATGTGCTTTTCAGCAAGCATGCAACAAATCACATCAGTGCCCTTTCAGAGAAATTTAGGAGCTTAACTTCAGAAGAGCAATTAAAATAATCCATGCCTATCGTGCTGCACAGCTTAAGATACCTAAAGTTCCTTGGAGACCTAATGTTAGGGTTCTGGGTCTCCTCAGTTGTCACCCTGTCTTTGTTGCACTAATGGCCTAAGATCCTGCCATTTAGCTAAAGCTGTTTGGGAGATGCAAAACAGGCATAAGTCTTCAGAGGAGCCCAATTTTTGAGGCACACGCTGGCCATGGAAAATTCACAGGATGTTGGAGATCCCCCAGGAAACTGGAAGTCTGAGATTCAAGCCCTCCTCCTCCTGATGACGTGGGGAGCTCCAGCCCCAGTCCCAGGAGAGTTCCTCAGTCACCAGGCAATGGTGACAAAAGGCTCAGTTTCCCTCTCCTGGGAAAGCTGTTCCAGGTAAGATCCATATGCTGGGAAGGAGGAGGGCTCAGTTCTGCAGGTTAGGTGACTTGATGTGGGGACAGAGTGCTGGCATTTTGGAGACCTTTCTGCTCTTTATCAAATGACAATTTTGTGATAATGTATAAGCAGCCTAGGAGCAAGCATTGAGACTGAGGACATGATTTCAGGCTCCAAGTAGGTGCTTCCCAGAGAAGCCTGACTGAAGCCCTGACCTAGGTCTCTGTATTGGTGCAAGAGAGATACCTCATGTATCCATCCCTTTGCCATCCCGTATAAGCCGTTTCCATTTCCCCTTGCTCAAATCTCAGCCTAGGAAAAAAAAATCTACAACACAGATAGTAGGTATCTGATAATACTTAGCAAATTCTATTCCCAGAACACCATAACATTAATGCCCTTTGTTGCCTTTTGCCTTAAATAATTTTTTCTGAGTGTTTCTTTGCCACCGGAATGTACAGGAGAAGCCATGTATGGTCTGTGAATGTTTGGGAAATGTCAAGCTCCTATCCAAGCCGCTTAATGCATTTTCTGATTACCTGCTCAAGATGACTCACAACATCATGTAAATCTTGGTATCGTCACACGACTTTCTTATGTCACTCAACAACCTGGGAAGGAGCCAGGAACTTTAGCTCTGCTCCTGAGTTTCAGCTATTTGATCAGGCTTCCCTCCTTTGGGCCACTGCTTGCAAAGTTTAACAGAGACCTTTGTTTCTTATAACTGCTGTTGTAAGGCTAGTTTGACCTAGCATACCTAAATATATTAAAACAAAAAATGCTCTTTAAAAGACAATAAATATATAAAAAGTTCTTTCCTTTTCTTCTTATGATCAAGAAGAAATTCTCTACCTACGTAAAATCAGCTTCAAAATTGTTTGCTATTTAGCTGAAGGCATAAAAATTCCTTTGGGAGGTCTGAACTAAATGAAGCTATAGATTTCAGAGTGGGAGGTTTAATAATTCCCTCTGCTGTATGCTCAAAGGCACAGAGCCCTCTTGGGCAGAGGCTACAGTTTGCCAGATTCATTGAATGAATGCTAAAAGGACCCTGATGCACTCCAACACAGAAACAACTTGTCACTACTTGCATTGTCAATACCTGAAAACATGTGACCTTTGCTGCTGGCAAAGTAACATCTTATAGCCCAGAGGTACATTAAATGAGCTTAACGAAGAATCAGTTTGACACTAACATTAATCTAGGGCATGTGGACTTAGGAGAATCACAAATCTTCTTTTATGGCTTGAAGCAGGTCAAACATCTCCCTTTACAGAAACAGCATATGAGTTCATACAGCTAATGAAAATATCTGTTATTTAAAATAAATATCTATAAGACATATACAAAATATTTTAATTAAGTAGCTGCATTCTATCCTGCTTGCTTTTTCTTCGAAGTTTTAGCAGCACATATTATCCAACTCCTCGCTAAACTCTTGTTTAATTTGCTAGCACCAAGAAAATTCCGTATCCATGAAATGGCTGCATTTCAATGGTTGGTGAAAGGATCACTCTTATTTTCTTCATACAGTGAAGTAACAGATTTACTTGAAAATCTCTTTCTTTATTATTATACCTTACAGAAAAGACATGAGCCTGCAAAAAGAAGAAAACTCAGTGAAACATAAGAACCAGGAATCTCTTACAGGGTTCTTTAGATAGAAGGCACACACATTTGTATTTTAAAACTCTGGTTTATGCAGGTATTTTGTTGCTATTCAGTATACTCATCAAGAATGCACATAGAAATGTCCTGCACTGAAAAGTCAGCTTGCAAAGTGACTTCTTCCTATTCAGCAATCTTTGCTTAGCGAATAACCACCTTCAAAACTACTTCAGTAGCAAAAAAGAGAGACAATATTAGTCTGTCTTTTTT
>VXBO01015189.1:249161-318560 GCA_013400135.1 Rhinoptilus africanus
TTAACTCCTTTATCTCTTTCTGGACAATAATGTTAAAAATTTAAACGAGATTTTATGCCACCTTGTGTATTAACTCAGTAGTTAATTCCATGAGATACAGTGGAGCAAGTCCTCCAGAGGTAAATGGCTTGTTCAGATGTTATAATGGTGATAATCTAATGCGTAACTGTACATAGGGCATCTAAATTTTGTAGCCAGCAAAGCTTTGCTAAAGGAAAATATTTAACATAGGCCATACACCTTTACTATTAGTGATTTATAAGATAGAAGTTATGTTTGTAAAATTGTTTGCTGGATAGCACGAACTGTGTAACTTTAATAAATTCATTGTAACCATAATGAATAACAGAAGACATGGGAACCTTATGATACTGGTCTTACGACAGAGCTGCACTTTAATAAAAATCACCAGAAATTTTTCAGAAGTCTGAAAGCTCAATGAGAACAGCTCTACTTTTGAACTGTTCCTGGAATGACATGGATCCACTCAGCTCTCTGTAGTCACCTTTTCTTCCAACAAACAAGTATAAGCCACCCCTATGCCATCTATTCCAGTTAATACCCTTCAACTTAATAGATCTTTGTTGCTGTTGTATTTCAGCATTATGCTTCACTTTCACCTCTGCATCGCCTCCCTTTTTTTTTATGCCAGCCTGTGCCATGTGTGTGGTGCAATATTCAGACAAGGAGGAAAGTGTCTCAGCAGAGAACCATCAGAAAATTTCAGTGCACCTGACAATCAGATCATGCGTTCAGAAGGTGGTACAACAGCACTTGGTAGTGACTGGAAGGCTAATCATGGGAAACAGACGAAGTCCAAGTTTCCATAGAAAAATGGTATTCTTTTGTTTTCTTATGGTATTCTGTATGATTTCAATAGTTACGCATAATTTTAAACATTCAGGAACACAGAGTTCTGGGGGTAACACACATACATGATGGTTTAATTTGGTACTATTTAAACTATGAAAAGTTGTGGGGAAGGCCTCCCTACCTAAAAGAAAAAGTTAATGTATGTATAAGAATCTAAAAATGCTGGTAAAGAATGTTTTTGTTTCAGTTACAATTACTGTGTCATCATATCTTTATTTGCTTTCAATTAGTTGCATGGTTGAACATCGTCACTCAGTCATGTCTCCAGCTATTTATAAATATAGAATTAATGGCTATAAAGACCTGCTTTGTTAATCAGTGGTTGTCTTTTATTGCCTTAGCCATCTTAATTTACCTCTCACAGGATTTCAGAATCCTGTAGAAGTTCTAGACCTGATCAGCGAAGGGTCTGAGAACGCCTTCAGTGGGAACTGGCGTGGCCTTCAGTTTCCAGGATCAGTTCCTAGAGATAAACATGCCCACTGCGCGATACACAGCTGCTGAGCCGTGAAGCCTGGGATTTCTCTGCAGCGTTTATGAGCATCCCATTACTGCATTATCCAAGCACTCTGTAATCTTAAATGTATCTATTTCCACAGCTTTCCTGTGAGATGGTGGAGCAATGTTTTCCCTGTGGCGCTGACTGTAGCACTGTCATACAAGAAATCTTCACTGGAGCAAGGAGTTGAGACTAAATTCCTCTAAATACCTGGTTAATCTACTAACTAGTGCACCATCTTTCCCATTGCAGTATAGCACCAAAGGAGCTGAGAAGGGGGTGATAACTGACTTAGAGAATCTCATGTACACTTCTTCTCTCGCCTGTACAAAATCCTATGTATTTAGAACTGCAAAACTGTCTGGAAACTCATGCATTTTTCTTCCACATGAGTAATAAAGTGTAAATCATGATTGAATTCTTCCTCCAAATATCCTCATTCTCAACATTTCTTTAGGTGAGAGCCTACTCTTCACCAATATATAATCTGGTTGCTTGTCAAGACCAAAACATACCAGGCCTTCGTGTGACATAGAAAATAGGCCATTTTCTTCGTCCTTCTGGGAACAGATTGAGGAGGTGGTGGGGAAAATGATTACAACTTGAGACAACAATGAGCAAAAAAATGTTGTCTTAGATCTGTAAATCTGCAAGGCAATAACAAATGCTGGGAAGTTTTCCCATTACTATTTCTTGGCTCTGAGTCAGTAAGCTGCTTCATTGCTATGTCAATAGCACATATACATATATAAACACATGTCCAAATGCTTTTCTCACTGCAAGTAGATTTAAGCAGTTTCAGATATGTCATTTTTTTCTAGATGACCAAAAAAGTCCGCTGTGAAGAAATGTTAATCTTATCCACATACTTCACTCAGAAAGTATTTACAGTTTTAATATTACTGTATCTCACTACTGCTGTCACATTAAGCAGTTCTGTTTGTTTGCATGGTTTTGCTTCAGCTGTTTTCTTTTGTCATTCTGGTCTTAATATGTAAAGCCAGAAAAGAGTTATCTTTCTCATGTTATTTTTTCCGTTTCCTGACTATATCATTGCAATCTTAATGATACTATAGGTCTACTTCCTAATAAAGACATTTTTCATTTTTGCAAGAATAACAGTGAGATATTGTGGATCAAGTTGCTGGCAATGGAAACGTGTGGCTGAAAAAAATCTCCATTCTTAAACATCCATCTGAATGGAAATAGTTGGAAGGGGTAGAGGAAATAATGACACATACAACTCTTTTACAAAACCTACTTTAGAAACATTCTCTACATGAAATATTAGAGGCATTTTTATCAGACTGTGAGTATCTTATTCTGATGCCCTTGTATAGCACCAGTTCTCCACTAAGGCGTGGTAATATAACTGATACTGGACAGGAAGGAAGTGACCTGTCTCTTACAGGAAAAAATCACCACCTAAATGTAGAAGAAGGTTCATAAATACTTCCAGAGACTGGCATTTTGAAAGCTTGACCTTGAAATCTTAATAGTACACTTATACAAAAGTTCCTGCCTTCAGTTTGGTGCAGGCTGGGGAAGGAATTTTTTGGGATCTATTTTTCTCTTGCCCGTCTCTGTTTTCCTGAGCATACTTTCAGCATACTGCCCACCAAACTACTAACCCCCTCTTCCTCACTAAAACAGTGCGGAGAAACGCGCCGGTAAGAAAAGCAGTGAAGCAACTTAATCAGCGGTTGAGAACCCCTTCCACTAAATAGCAGGAAGAAACGAAGGAGAAAAACCTCATGCTTCTTCTTTGGAGCTCTACTGGTGTGAACTAATTTAATAGGGATGAGCAGCCACAAAAGCAAACAAGTGCCTGTTGCTCCATATAAGTGACATGTGGTAGGTTATGGATATACTAAAGGTGAATCCCAGAATCTTCACTTTCACAGATTCAAAGGGGAAAATTCCCAAGATCATAGACTTTCTACTGTATTGACAGGCTGTAATATACTCCCTCTGTGTCTTAATCAATCTTAATCTGGGTGTATATAGAAAAACATAGAAAAGGTTTATGTGCAAGAGGGTGATGGAGAAGAAGTCCAAATGGAAAGGGCATTAGTTTACCAGGTCAGATCAGAAATGTGCTGTGGGAAAGAAGGTCCCAAAATAGAGAGGCAAGGAAGGGGCAAAGTTGTGTCTTCTTGGAATACCTCATTTTATCAGCTGTATCTATTGTAGTTAAAAGCCATTTACCCTAATGCATTTAGGAGGAAACCCCCTTATTTTTCAGCGAATAATCCCCTTCTGTGTAATCCTCTTTTCCAAACCGAGAAACTTGACAGCGTGAGAGGAAAAAAGAAGAGTTGAGAATGAAATAGTTTTGTTTCCAAAAGTGAAATATACTAATGAGATAGAACTAAGGTCACTGATGACAGAGATCACTTGGATGCAGAAGCAAATAGTTTAGCACATGCTTCTTAGCAGATAATCTTTGTGTGGGTGCGTGTCAGAACGTGTATGTGTATGCAACACAGAGATGTAACTCTGTGTTAGAGGATTTTTTCCCATGGGACTTCCTTATTTTTGGTAGGGTTTTCCTTGTGACCTTTTAGCAGGAGAGAAAGAAAAAGCCCCTAGACAAGGAGATGAAAATACTTGACAAGATCCTGGCTAGAGAAAAGCTGTCTGATTACATATTCAGAATGTCTTGGCTGTGTAGACAACTAATAACAATGAAATATCACAGCATAGAAAGAAGACCCCTACAAAAAGATCACAGTTCTGCTGTATGCCTTCTAGCAGGACGCTCAGCAATACCTTCTGCTGATAGACCAGTGACTGTGCCCTCATTGTGCATACAATAAAATGAAGGGTGATGTAGTGAACTGTAAAAAACGGTTTCTTGCACTTGCTGTTATGTCCATCTTGCTCACCTTCCCAGCCTCTCCTAACAATTTACTGCCCACTGGGATTTTTCCAAGTTATTCTGTGAGACCCATTTGACCATCTACCCAGGTTTCTTTCTTGGAGACACCACTGGTCAGCCCAGTACTCTTGACCTATCTATCACTCATGCAGTTTTGCTCTCCTAAGCCCTGTAACCTGGAGTGAAATGCCATAATGTAAACCTCTCCGGTTCTTGTTTCAAGATCATGCTCATTTCAGATGACGTGAAGTGTTTTTTCAAGCTCTTACACTTCCCCCAAATAAACTGGGATCCAAAAGCCTGTTTGGAACTGGAACTGGGTTACGTGTGTGTGCAGTAATGAAACTACATTTCTAAAAAAAACCTGACCCCAAGGGTTAAGTTGTATTCGACTTAATTAGCTGAAGTTGGCTTTTGGAATGTCAGTGGAGAGTGTGCCAGGGAAGTCTTTGCACTGAGAGTGTCATTAATAGATTATATACATAAGAGACATGATTTTTAAGCTTCAGGTCAAAAAGCCATCTTTTCATTTTTCTTGGAACTTTTCGACTATTTTATCCGTGGTGTAAGTGATAACATTTATTTCATAATAAATATTCTGAAGGAATTCCTAAAACTGAAAAATATGAATTAAATTTATGCATACTTCATAGTTATAGTTTCATTGTATGTGATACCATGACCTAAGTATGTTTTTTAATTTCTCTTGAGAAATCTCTCTACAACAGCACATGATGTAGTCAATGTAGAGGGAACCTCTAAAGTTTCAGGATAGATAGACAATATCCAAATTGGGCTTTTTTAAAAGAAAAAAATAACCTTTGGATCTGCAAAAATTATTTGGAAGTCTTCCAATATAAAGTCCTTCATAAGACTATTTTTGCTTTCTCCCTTTGGTAGACTGGGAACATCACCAAAACGATCACTTGTCATTTCATTCAATAGAACTGGAAGGCACTGCAAATAATAATCCAATCCATTCTCTTCAACAAAAGTAAGATCACTCATCTAAATCGCGTTATTTCATAACTTACACTTCTCTGGAAATCTAAGGCATGTGTTTTCTTAGCCCTACTCTAGTTAAGGTGTTCAAGAGCAACCTAGAAAAAATATAGATAAACCGATAGATAAACCTAGGAATAATTTAGATAAAGCTGGGAGAGAACATTAAGATGGAAATGGAGATAATGACTAGATTGATGGTATAGGACAACCTGGATATCCTCATATACTGTATGCAAGCAGACAATATGGCCTTTATATGGACCAACATACAGCCACACATCTGGAGAGAAAATAAAGCAGATTGGATAATCTCATATTCATTCTAATTGTTATGAAACGTTATCTGAAGATTTGGTAATTTAAATATTCAGTAATTAAAATAAACTATGAGCTAACATGTCAGAATGGTAACTGGTTCCAAAAAAAATTCCAGACAAAGACTCGCACATGAAATAACCTTGATGTACACCAGCTGTCTTTCATTGCTAGTAATGTCTTAATCTTAAATCCAAATTTACCTCTGTCACGCATATACCTGCTATTAAATCACATGCGTTTGCAAATTGTTTAACCAGAAATATTTTATGTAAATGAAGTGACAGAAGAAAATACAGATGAGGGAAATTTGAATCTCAGAGTATTTCAAGCTTCCGGCTCTGGGCTCTGCCATTTGGCTTTATATTTTTATTTGTTAAGTTGAGATGTATGATTTGATATTCAGCCTAGTGCCATAATTCCCACATCACAAGGTCACCACACAACTTGCTGCAGCCTCCTAATTCCACCTAAAAGTCAGCCAGGCCTTAAAAGCACATAACTAGTGCAGACCTTTTGGAATTGCTTTGGCAGAGATGCATAAGACAGCTTGGATAGTGCTTTTTTTTACCATGACCAGCTGCATACAGTGAGATTAGCTTCAAGTTTTCATAATCGTCATGTTCATATAAACAAGGGAAAATTCCAAACCATTACTTTTTGCTTAATGTATATCTTTCCCTGCAAGAAAAGTGCATTTTTATCTTGACATAACTTAAGCCTATAAAACATTCCTTTCCATAGGCTCAAGAAAGGCATGTTTTGTTCACAGGATATTATTCATCAACCACAAAACATACAATTTCTAAATGTCTTAAAAAATAGAAAGTTAATAGTAGCAAGCTTCGGATTGAGAAGCTATCTGTGTAATCATTTACTGGCTCACTAAAATGTTAAGGGTCCTTGGGTTAGTTTTAAGCCTTTAAAGTTTGACAGGATAGAACCTCCAGGAGATTTACTACAGCTTAATTATTGACCTGACATAATACTTAGGCTATGTAGCACATGCTGATGGCTTGTTTGGTTTAATTAATTACTAATAAGCATTTTATTTTTGTACCTTTGAAGATTTCCTGCAGTTAATATGCCTTGGTTAATTTTCATAGCATTGGACAGAAGTCTGTATGTCTTGCTCAGTGAATTTATTATAGACAAAACCTGCAAAAAGGGGAAAACACATTAATACTTATAGGTGCTAGGAATCATACATTTTAGTTGCAACACAAGCTCTGTTCATACTGGATTTAGAATTTGTTTGCAAAGCTAAACTTATTCATTCCTATTTAGTTTGCTGAATCACCCTGCAGATCCAAGTTTAACCATGTCTAATTACCTTGCTTACAAGTCAGCAAGCTGCCACAGTAAAAAAAATGGAAACTTTAGGGAGCATACATTAATTTATAAAGATCCTGACTTCCTTGTGTTTTGTTTATTATTAAAGTACCTATCAATGTGTACCTGCTTTTTCAGTGCTTTAATACCGCCAAGAAAACTTATAGCAGATGTTCTTCTACAAGAGCAAAAAAAAAAAAAAAAAATTTAATCATTTCTACTATCATACAATAACTGTACAGAAATTATAATTTATATTTTATAGAGCTGTCAAAATCAAATGAAAGTGCTTTCCTTTTCTATTCCCTGTGGGAAAGCTCTATCAAATTTAACAGAATCGTATCTCTTCAGGTTAAGCATAGTTTCACTGTTCAGCTAACAAATGTTTTACATTTCCAGCCTCAAATTCTGATGGATGGTTCGAATAGCTAGATGTCCATCACTAAGTTCTGTAAGTTGGCAGGATATTTGCTGAGAAGATTTGTTGTATTTTAATAGATTTTTCAGTTTGGGAGATACTTGACTTTCAGAGTTTTTCATGCATTTATTTATTCTTTTCTAAAATGAGATAATATTAAAATCATGCATAAATTAGCACAAATGAGTCCATGTTGTCTTTAGGCAACTGAAACGTAACTACCAGTATCTACTATATTAATCTAAATTCATCTTCTTCCTTTGAGAAGAACCAATCAGTTCCTATCTTTTTTCTCCTCTTCTGACCTGAGCAACTACTAAGATGCAGGATCTCATAGGTGACTACAGTCAGGAGGAAGTTTCACTGACAGAAGAGCTCTGCTTCATTTATTTTCACGATCACAGGAAATATTTTGTTGGCACGAGCAGTAGCTTCACATTCCCTTAGCCTCAACTAGTCACAAGCTTCTGACAGAAGAGACATCACCTTCCCCTCCTGTCCTGGCATGTGCCAGCACGCAGGCTCCTGGGGCTGAAGGGAGACAGGTGAAAGAAGTAATCTGACCAAGTACTAGTCCTGGCAGCCAAAAGCATACCAACAAACTGACAAGCAGATTAGTTTTCAGATGGGTCAGCTCTGTCATCTGGCTCCCTGTGTTGTCACACCGCTGACAGTGTTGTCACAAGAAAGGAGCAGAAATGGGGGCCACCAGCCCAGCAGTCAGCACATACGTCATAAAACCCTCGCCTCGACATGGGGACACCAAAACCATCAGGCGGGGTTTTCCTGCCTAAACCAGCCCATCAGTCAAAAAGGCCTCTCTCTAGGCTTTAGTTTCCTCTGTTGTGAAGTTTCTTTCTCTGTGAGTCTGTCTGCTCCACTTCTTCGGGATTTCCCTCCATCTGCTGCACCACCCTTCTAAAGGGCCAGCCAGAGCCCGGCTGCCTCATACTTGTGCACTCTTGAACAGCTCTGGGGTTTGACGTTGGTTTTGGAACAATCATGCTTTACTGTTTCTTAGAGAAGTTTTATAAGGGCAGTGGCAACGAAGTCTATCTGTTTTGAGGATAATGAACGCAGTTAGATTCTTCATTTGAGAACTTCTGAAAGGTCAAACGCAACCTTATTAGGAAAACTCTGGTGACTTGCACAGACACCAGCAATGGGAACAATGAGCACATATGGGGAGCATTATTTCATGCACAGCTGGGTACCTGTGACCAAAAAAAAGAGAAGAAATGCCAGAAAAAAATTGGGCATTTATAACTTCCAGGGAATAGAGTGAGAAGAAAAAAAAACCACAAAAGAATGAACCCTCCCTTCAACAAACCCAAAACGGAGATAGTGTAAATCAAGGAACCTGAAATACATGCACCTCTAATATGCTGCTACAAAATGCAATGTAACCTTTGCTTCTTTAATGCAGAACTGGTCAATGCAGTGGCATATACAGTGCCTGGCAGTAGACTCATTGTCTCAGTTATTCAGAAAGTATTGCGAATTTTAAATAACCTGCTTTTAGGCAGCCAAGACTGTGAAGGTCTGGATAAGTTTAAATAAAAAGCTGCCAGTATTTGGGAACTTAACAAATTACCTCATAGTTATTATTATGCTATAAATAAGCTACAACAAATGCTATAAGTAAAACTACAATAGTATAGTAGTCTAGATTTTACCTTTTTCTTATGCAGGAAAGAAATATTGTCATTATTTTTCCACTCTTTTTCAGTTCACTCTTTTTTTTCTGTAATAAATAAACCAATATAAAGTTATGACAATTTTTAGCAATAAATTTAATAATACTTTTAAAGAAAAAACCCAAGTGAGTCACTTGTATTTACCTAGGACAAGAGGAAACGGGTTCAAGTTATGTCAGGGCAGGTTTAGATTAGATAGCAGGAAACATTTTTTCACTGAAAGGGTTATTAAACATTGGAACAGGCTGCCCAGGGAGGTGGTAGATTCACCATCCCTGGAGGTGTTTAAGAAAAGGGTAGATGAGGTGCTTAGGGACATGGTTTAGAAGTGGTTTTTGTCAGGGTAGGTTAATGGTTGGACTTGATGATCTTAAAGGTCCCTTCCAACCTCACCGATTCTATGATTCTGTGATTCTATCTATACATTATTTTTAGGAAAACATCCCAGCACTTTAAGAAAGATACTGCTTAATGTAATGGGTTTTTGAGCTGTCCCATAAGCCTCACTGGGACCATTGCCTCTAATTTCAACAGGGAAGGGTTACAGCAAAGTACATTGTTACTGCGATTTCCTTTGTTTATCAACAATTCTCTTCTTTAATTCTTTTCTTGAGAAGGTTACATTGATAGTGTACAGTATCTACAGAGGGCAGTAGCTCTCTAAAGCTGCTTCTGCAGGTGCAAAACAGAAATCCAGCAAGACTTATTTAGATTCCAGCCAGTAAATTCAGTTAAGCCTGCTTCCTAATAAATCAGAAAACAAACCAATGTGCTGTTAGGTTTTCAAGTTGGTAATGGCTGTGAAAACCAATAGGTCCTCTGGGATTTCATTTTCAAAATTTAAGCTCAGAATCTAGATTGAACAGTCTTAATGTACAATAAAAACACATAGGTATGAAATAATTGGAGAAGTGAAAAATAATGTTATTATTGTATTACCTAATATGGGGTTTTGGCTCTATTTCTTCAAGAGATTGATCGCTCCAGCTTTTAATAATGTATTTTTTGTTGATTGGTTTCCAATTTTTTTTTGCAGTGCTGTAATAGCTAGGATAATCAGACTGAAGGGTTTCTTTGTGATTCTCACTAGCTACCATTGAACCTTTTTGGTCACCATTAATGTCATATAAAGTTATGGGCAACTAATGAAGACTTGCCTTTCTCTGTGGATATCCTCAGCACTCTTGGGTATGCATATTGCTTGGGTCAAGAGGCTGGGAATTAAAAAAAGCACTCCCACAATCAATCATACTCCATACAACTTATCTGTCCCAATGGCCACATAAGTCCTACTTTGACCACATCATAGGAGCCAGCAACACCCTGCTGACCTTCTGAGTGCAATAACTCCCAGGTGACCAGTGCTAGGGATGGGTGAGTGCACCAGAGCCCTTCCCACAGGAGCTGGTTGAATGCACAGTAATGCTAGAGCAAATTTTTCCCCCTAGAAAAATCTGTGATACAATGAAAGGCCAAGAAGTCACAACTGACGTAGTTTTTCCACTTACTATATTAGCTAGACGAAGTCTCAAGCACATGGCGCAAAGAAAAGTTAGCCATCAGCCCCAATACGAGAGTATGTGAAGGAGGGATAGGCATGCAAACACTAGAAGATGATTAATCACATTATTCTCTCAATTTTGAAACATAAATTAAGTCTTACTTTTTGCAGTTACGTGAAGGGGTGGGCTGTGATGCAGAAGCCAGATTTTTAGCTTCAGTAAAGTAAGTGCAAATCCCACTGAAAGTGTGACTGCACATGAGTACCTAATGATGAATTTTGGCCCTTGAACTGCTATTAAAAAGAGTATTTTTCCCTATTATTGTTGTTGTTAGGGGAAACAAATTGGGCAAAGAACTTTTGGAATGAAAGTGTTTTCTAATGGCCAAGAATGCGATAGCAAAGCAAATAAAGAAAAACATTATCAACATGAAAATAAGCTAATAAAAAAACAATGGCTAGATCAGTAAATGAAACCAAGGGAAGATGTTTAAAACACAATCTTCACTTCATTCCTGTTCACAATCAAGAAGATGACTGCATGCGGACAAGAAAAGCTCTTTTTTTTCCCTTTTAAATATATCTCCTTCTTCTATTGTGATTTTTTAAATCTTCTCTTTCTTGTTCACCACTGCACTTAAGATGCAAGTTTGAAGTATGTGTGATAAGACAAAATCAAGAATCATCTAATATCACCAGCTGGAGTGAAACATTGGCTTTAGGAACCTCCTTATCTACACATAAAAAAGACTAAAAATATTGGATGATGAAGCAGAATGTTGATGAAATAAGCCATTGGATGATATTGCAGAAGAATGAGTCTGACAGCATTAGAATCAATAGGTATCTTTCCATTAACTTTAATGGGCGTTGAACTGGTCCATTACAGAGCAGAAAAATACACATGGAGATGGTAGCTACCATTGTCAAAGTTTCCAGATCCCTCTTTTCCACATTCATGAGCATATGAAAATACAATGCTTTCCCATAGGTGCACTAATGAGTTCATTATAACTTAAGAGAGGACGTTATGTCATAATTTTATTCTATGGAAAAAGGATGCATTATATTCTTTAAATGCTGCTGTGTTTGAAGGAATTGCAGGAGCATTTTCAATTTTCTTTCTTTCATTTTTTGTCTTCAGGTTTCTGTGCAAAATTTACTACCTAAATTCTGACTACAGCCTTAGTCAGGAACCTTGCCACAACTCATTTCCAACCTGTGGTACAGATAGAGACTTAATAGCATCTCACGATGGCAAAGGCTTACAGCATGCTGTAATGCAAGATTGGTATTTACTGTTCAGCCTTTGAACAGCAGGTGTTTAGATACTGCCGGATGGCATAGTTTGGGAATTTTGGGGAGTGTAGGTGTCTGTGTGACAGTGAAAGAAATCCTTCCTATAAAACACAGACAACCAATAAAACATAGGAGGGTTTACAATGTGCAGGACTTTTTCCACACCTGGGACATATTGGTGACAAACAGTTTTCCGAATCATTCCAGAAGTGATAATACAATACTGTTACTATGTCCTGGGGCTGCAATGATCTTATTTAAGTTCACAAAAGAAAGACAGTCACAAAGCCTCCAAGGAAGACCTGAGGGACTACGGGGAGCGTTGTGTGATTCACTCCATCTCTGAGTCAGTCCTGAATTTACGTGCTCAGTTTCATGCCAGAAGGGAGGTCTTTCAGAAAACAGGAAAATACTAGACCCACATCTTTCTACAGACTCAGCCAGAGACATGTTCATTGCTTCCTCAGACCAATGCGGTATAAAGAATGTCCTTATGCAGCAGCTTCCCATTTCATTCGGAAACAATTTATTCCAGTGGAGAACTCAGTGATTTCTGCGTGCATGTAATGCTTTTGCACTTCCAGGGTTTACATATTCTGTACACAAGTGCAAGATGATTGAAGTTGTAACTCACTGAAAACAGAATGACCCGGAAAACATTTTGGTGGCTGACTTCATAAATGCCAATAAATGGACAAGAGAATCCAACTCCAGTTATCCGATACTTTTTTGCTAGACCATCTATAGGAATGATTGCAGAGCAGTCTGACCAAACACAATTTACGTAAGCGTTCGATTCTCCTCTGGCCATATATTTCTCATTGACTTTAGTAGGCTCTGTAAGAAGTATTTCTGATTAAGGATATACCCTAATATTTCTCAGAAGTGCAGCTCCATTATTGACACATAAGGGAGCTCCAGCACACACAGTGCTCTCCCACTGCCTGGCACTGTTACCATGCTGCCTAGCCTTCTTATAATAGATTCAGAAGACAGAGTAGTAAAAAGGCACGGAATACCAGCAACTTACGACCATTACTGACCTCACCGCTCATTCAGCAGTATTGCCATAACAATGAAAACACCTACTGTTTAAAAAAACAATGGATCCACCTATGCAGATCAACACGAAATCTATTACTATTTACAAAGCAGTGATGATTAAAACGGATCTCATATGCTCCTAGATATTCATAACTCACTGTGATTATCTCAGTAGACTAATTTCTAAAGGGCTTCTATCACTTACTGATAAAGATTCCTTGATAAAAGAACTTCAATTATCAATATAATGGACATGCAAAGGACAATTCAGCACCAGTCACACAATGACCCCTGCCTCCATTTCCGGGTGAAACGGTGCAGAAGACTTCTTGGTGTCACCTTCTTGAAGTTAGAAACATGGCTTTTAAGAGTCATGAGTAAACCCCTTACATACATCTTTTTTCCCCAGACAACAGACTAGGATCATTTAATTTTCCATCATGATTTTGGTGGATATGACTAAAAACTTACCTTAATATTTCATCCTTCATTTGGAAAAATGTGTTAGCCTGATGCATGGATCTGTTTTGCTACATTGTAAAAATACATTGGCTGTAGGATTTAAGTCTGCTTCCAAGTAAGTGCTTAGCTGGCTATCTAGTGACAAAACTAGACACAACTCTCCCACTTCAAAAGAACAAAGGGCAAATTTTGCTCTCTAAACTAGAAGTAGAAAGCCAAACTTAAATTTTTACCATGAAGTGAAATGAAGCAAAAATACAATAAAGCCAAAGTAGTAGGCAATAAAACATAATAAATAGTCTAATAGAAAAGATTTCATTAAGTTCTGACACAGCAAGTCACTTTACATTTAACTTGCAATTTTTCCTGCTTTGATTTAACTGACGGGTTTGATTTGATAAGTGTTCCAACACCGAACAGAAGTATAAGGTTGGGGAATACTCCCATTATCGTTATTCCAATGGAATTAATCACTGAGGAGAGTGGAAACAAATATGATTGCTCTTAGAAACACCATAAAGGTGGAAAAATCTTCTTGCAATAGGCTGAACTTGACAGGCACTTATTCCTCAAAACCAACTTCTGTACTGTCAGGGTGTAAAATATTCCCATGTTTCCATTATGCGATTGTGGGAGAAGAAAACATATAACCTGCATTTAAAAGGATGTCTATCTCAGTTTAGGTATTTGGGAGACTCTGGCAGCCACAAAATAGACTTAAAATGTTAACTGTTGCTCAAAATACATGAAGGGGGAGGTGTAGCAGGAAATTTCTTAGATGTGACTTGATGAGGGTTAATGAGCCCCCAATTATGTGTGTGCTTTCTTAGCTGATAAAATATCAGCATCTCCCTTTGCCTTACTGTTCTGGCAGATTTGTTTTTTCAACAGCCAAATACAGCCTTTTGTTTAGCAAGAAACACAAACTACAGACAAGGTTGCTTCAGACAGAAATGACTCAGGGGTTCAATAAAGCAGGCTTTTCCTATATTTCACCACTTAAAATAACAAAGTCACCGTGACTTGAAACCTGACTACTCCGTATCACCTTCTGAACATAAAGAACAATGTCACTACAACCGATGAATAAAAAAGCAAGATGACCTTAATTTAAATATTTAAGGAGCAGTTTCGACAAATGAAAAATGTGAAGGCAAGGAAGGAGGGAAGAAAGAGTACTTGCTGGAAACTGCCTCTGATTTGGAGAATGCACAAGTTTACTTGAAAAAGACAGAAAGAAAAATAACTATAAGAAATAAAACTTTTTATGTTATCCTGTTAAAGCCATTGCTACTATTTTTTTTTAATTACTTTTTTCTTTTTTTTAATTGAGAAATGTGGAACCATTCCATAAACACAACTGAGATCTGCCTTCTGTTAAGGGTTGCAGCACCATTGAAGTTTGAACTCATTTAAGCAGTTCTGCTGTGCTTTCAATTCTCTCTACTTTCTTTTTTTCTTCCAGTGGATTGAAATGTGATCAAATAGCAGCAGGACTGTGAATGGAAAAGATAATTCTCACACAACATTCTTCTTAGTGCTTTGGGGAAAACACACATACAAACACACTTGCTCACGTCTGATCCAAGATGTGAAGAAAAAAAAAAATCAAATCTATGAGAAATTTTTCTGAAATTGGAAACACACTTAAAAACTCTATATATTTGTTTTGTTTAGAGTAATTAAGACTTCTGCTTTATGTTACCACAATAGACACTAAACATTTGCAATATATTTACTGGGGTTAAAGGAATTATGGAATGAATTTGTATCTATTACACTATTATCCTTAAGCAACACTGCTGTAGTAATCAGTTGGAATGTATTTTTATCAACCAAAAGGTGACTTGTCAGTCTAACAAGAGACATTTTGCATCCTCAGGGCATTATATAATACAGAATGCCGGTAAATTTTGTTTCTCAGGAAAAAAAAATCCTCTTTTGTTGAAATCTTGTATTACCATATTGGCATAGCTAAATTAAAGATGGAAGCAAAAGAACTCATGGATTGGCTGGGAGCTATAGTTTGCACAACTTCTCTCATACCTGTGCAATTTGTTATACTAGTGGGAGTCCTTATCATGAACTGAAAAATGTGCAATTCCTGAAGTCCAAAAGAGTGAAAACTAAGTTTAAAATTCTAACACTAGGGATACAGGGATTTACTGCTGTTGTTGTGCCTCCCACACATGCGCGCGTGCGCGCACACACACACACTTACAGAGAACAAACATTCACTTCCCTTATTAAAACATGATGGTGAAACTAGTTCTTACTAAAACTATTTCCGTGTCCTACTCACAAAATCTAAATTAGATTAGAGTCAAGCTTCAGTTACATTGTCTCCTCTTCCAAGGAGTATTTTTAAACATGTATCTTTTGAGTTTCTCCAGCAATATGGACTGTGAAAGCTCTTAGTTATAAAAGTTATTTTAGATCTTAAAAAACCTTAGGTCTACTTTCTTTCGTTCAGCTTTTCTATTGTACATTGTTAACTTTTCCTCAATTGTAAAAGACAGAAAACTGGTATCAGCAATCTTCTCTTAATATCACAGTATACAGGATAGCACAATTCCAAGACACCAGTAAAACTCAAGGCCCTGATGCATTCTTTTGGAAACTTGTACCCAGTTAAATTAGGAAGTTAGTTCTTCCAGCTGTCCCATTTTTGATCCCTCCATCTCTGGCCAACGCAAATGATGCTCTAATTAGAGACGACAGAATGGGAGCTCTGTTCCGATGGCAGAGCTCCCCAGTGCTTCTTGTTTATGGCCTGGCATATTAACTACCATTTAAAATTGGCTACTTTGATTTACATCAACATTCAGACCTATGGATTGGGGTATTTGAGGAGATGCTATGGAGCACATTCAGGTTTATTTGCAATGACACATCTAATCTCCAGGAGATTAAGAGGGTGACAGCTGGGAGGAGTGATTCTGAAATCGCTCCAAGGCATCAGAGATCATGGATCAGTGCAGAATAAAGATCTGTGTTGAGGCTCCAAGCTGCAAGAGAGAATTCTAAGACTGTATTTCAGACTCATTGCCCTGATAAGCGAAGAGTAGATCTAACTAGCTAGCAAGAAGGAAACCTCTGCCTCTCAGAGCTTGATTCTCCAAATTATCCTGCTCAGGAACAGATAACTCATTCTCTTGAGGAGTTTCTAGGAGGTGCTCAACTGTTATATGGTCAAAGCTCTTGTGGTTGAAAAAGCACTACCAAAGAAATTAGAAATGTCCTCCAGGTGAGAGTGGTCATACACACCTGTTCTATGGAAATACCTTTACCACACAGCTGCAAAGTTAGTGTGGGTCCAGTTTTTCATTCATTTGAGGAATGGTGAGGTAGTTTGAAGGAATCTATACAAGTCAGCTTGCAATGATTTAAAAAGTCAATAAATGCCGTTGTAGACATGCTGTTAATTTCAGAGACATTTACACGTTTGTGGTGATGACTGCTATCACATCTTAGTTACCTATAAGAAGCTACAAGTTGATGGATAGTGAAGAAGGGTGGATAAAAACTGAATGAGAACATGTTTTCTAGCAACTAAATTCAGTGAAAAGGTCAAAAATAGCACAGCAGTAACCAGGTTTTAAAGAGTAAATGTTACTGAAGTTTAGGTTATTTTGATTATTTTCAAAGCTACACCTTATAAACAAGTGTCAGAAACGAGTTTTCCCCTTTACCACAACCCTATAAAAATCCATGAAATTTTCTCTCTTTCTATTTCCTCACACTGTGAAACTCCGACAAAGATAGCTCAGGTGTGGACAGAGCTTCAGGAAATGTCTATTCCACCCTAAATATTAAAGAATTGGTTGAATGGTGCAGGTGGTCACATCACTTGCATAATGTACAAGTCAGCAGTCAATCTCCTCTCTTATATGCCAAACAAACTAAAAAGGTGATTCAGATATTTTGCACAAAAATTATGTTTCCTAGAACACTACCAGAGGTTGGTAGAAGTGACATGTTCCTAATGAAATGCTTGGGATTGAATGAATTGAATATTCCATGCTACTGACAAAGTTCAAGCTCCGAGAGTAGTGAGCTTTTTAAGAGGGCAGGTATGAGCAAACTCAGGCAGAAATCAGACAGGCTGACTGGGAAATGAAATTACCCAGAATAATCACTAAACTAGGGTGGCTTTGGACTTTGTATGTTTTAAATTTATAGATTTCAGGTCTGTTGGTTAACTCCTCCTCTGGCAACAAACAGAATTTTAAAATAACTTTATAAGGACAATACATGCATCAGTAAGATATACACATTGGACTAAAATTAGATTGTTTTAATTAGCAGTTCTAAAGTTAGAGAGGCATGTAAGAACCACCACTACTGAGAACTGACAATGAAGTTATAGGAGGAACTTCAAACAACATGAAGATGAGAAAAGGCAGCATTGCCAATGCTGATGAAGAGCAGCAAGGAACTCAGAGGAAAGAATATCACTGATGACAAGAGGTGCAAAATTTTAAAGGCTGTTTCAAGGCTCCAGACTGTGGGCTGCAGTTGTTTGAAAAGGGATCTATGTCATGATTCACAAAGTTCATTTAAAGTCCTCTCAGACCTCTGAAAAAGGCAATAAAAATCCATAACTGAAAATAAAGCCTAAACTCAAAATAAAAATATTGCATGGTTTGTATGTTTTAAATAGCAGTTTTCAACACTCCATTTAGTTGGGCTTCACAGAAAGCCATTTAATTTGGAAGAGATTCTTTGGAGGAGGTCTTAAAGATGTCTATTGTGGCAGACCTGGCCAAAAACAGGAAGAGGACCATCTCATGTGAATATGTTTTGGAGAAAAATTTGTCCTGCAGATCCCTGTGACTAGAAGAGCTGTTTAAAGGTGAATTAAGAACAACTGCATACATCAGGAACAAATTACAAGCTGGAATGGAGGATTGCTTTAATATACTGCTTTTTATAACTATCCAGTTTACTCAGAGACACTGAGAATTCAAGACAAAAATCAAGAATAAAACTGAATTTAAAATAAAATAATGAAAACAATAACTTGATGGCAAGTGTTTTAAGCAAAATAAGCAACTGTCATCAAGTTTGAGGATGACATAAAATTGGAGGGAGCAGTGGATCTCCTTGAGACAGGGCTGCCATTCAGAGCAACCTAGGTGAGCTGGAGAAATGGACTATCAGAAACCTTATGGATTTCATCAAGGACAGATGCTAAGTCCTGCATCTGGGAAGGAGAAGCCCCTTGCAATGATACAGGCTGGGGGTGGACTGGCTGAGGAATAGCTCTGCTGAGGGGGACCTGGTGGTCCTGTTAGACACCAAGCCTGCAGTGTGCTCAGGGAGCACAGAAGGCCAACGGCATCTTGGGCTGTATTAAGAGCCTCATAACAAGTAGATTGATAGAAGTCGTCATCTCCCTTTGTTCAGAGCTCATTAGATGACACCTAGAGTGCTGCGCCCACTTTTTGAGCCCACAGTACAAACCCAGCAATGATAAACTGGAACAAGTTCAGTGGAGGGCCACCAAGATAGTAGAGGGATGGAGCACTTGCCCTGCAGCCAGAACTTGGGATTGTTCCACCTGTGGATGAGCTGGCTTTGAGGGGACCTCATAGCAGCTCTCCAGTACCTGTAATGAGGTTATAAAGAAGACTCTTTCAGGAGACAGCAATGCATGGCAGGAGTGCAGAAAATAATAGGCATAAACTGAAGCAAAAGAGAGTCAAATTGAATATAAATATAACAAGCTCCCTCCCTGTGACAAAGTCAAGTAGTGCAACAAGTTCCCCAAGACATTGTGCACCCTCCATCTTATGCAGTTTTCAAGACCCAGCTGGATAAAGCCCTGAGCAACTGGATCTGATCGCACAGTCGAGTCTAGTTTGAGCTGGATCCGAGACCTCCCAAGAACCCTTCCAACCTGAATTTTCCAGTGATCTTTCTGTAAGTATATGAGATGTTTAATATGTTTGTGAGAAGCCTGTTTGAGAGTGCCTTCTCTTCACAGGAAAGGGTGACTTTCCTTATTCTTGACGGAGATAAGGAATTTACTTGAACATCGCCATTCAGATTATTTATGGAAGAACGTAGTGCTAATCATACGACTGTGTTTTTGTGGGCAAGAAGTGGCTTGAATTAATTGAGAACTAAACCAAAAATGGAATATGGGGTTAAAGAATGGCTGATTCTTTCCCTGCACTAAACAGTCAGCTCTCATACTGTCTCTGAACATTGTGGTGTCTCTCATAACAAAGCCTCGTGGAGCACAATTTGCTGTGGCATAACAAATGGAGACATCCCAAACTACAAAATTCTGCAGTGGTTACTACTGGGACTGAGGGGTAAGAGAAATGTTCAGACCTACCTCTTCTCCTCTGAGGAGTGTGACAATTGAAGAACATGACAGCCTTTCCATTAAAAGCAGCAGTGTCCTGAAGACATAAATCCTGCTTTCTCTGGAACTCTTTTACAGGTAGATGGCCAAAGTATCGGAGCACACCAAGGACCAGGAATAGCCCCCTTCACTAGCCAAGAGCATTCTGTCTCGTTCTGTGTTAAGTTAGAGTAGGCACAGAAGATGTCCAGATAGAGATGGACAACATGGCAATATTTCTAAGTTTTTGCAGAAACAATGCATTCAGCATTCAGAAATTGCAAATGTAGTGATTCTTTACATTTGTTCCTAATGCAAATAAAGATGATGCTTGGGAGGAACCCATTAACCAAACTGAGATTTTCTCCTGAGATTTGTTAATCTCTAGCAAGTGGACTGGCAAAATCATCACTAGCAAAACAGAGCTGGAGATGTGAGAGGAAGGCTTGACACTTCATCATCATTACCACAAGCTATTTATTTCTCTATGAAAATCCAGTTTAACAATTTCGATTCAGGAAAGATGAATGCCCATAGCAGGGAAAGTAAACATGAACTATGGAAAGTCTTTCTGGTTAAGCTGGAAAGGCTGCAGCCAAGATATTTCCCACTTAACCTTCATCAAGGAAAAGGTCAAAAAAGGCCAATGTGTTTAAGCAGGGCACAGGACGGAACAGAACAAAACTTCCTATGAAAAAGATTAAGTTCACATTCTTTTGGCTTTCATTATAACTATTCCACATCACTCCACACGTTCATTTAAAGCAGTTTCCTGACAGCATTGAATACGAGATCTTAAAGTAGGAAAATAGAAAGATAAAAGTGTAAAGAGAAAACAGTTCATGTACTGTATATAAAATGGGGAAAAATATGAGGGACACATAGAAACAGCAAAAGAGAAATAATACCTTTAGCCTTTGTAAATTATATAACACATGATGCCCAAGGTAATCGTTCATCCCGTGTAATTCCATGCACTTTAAGATGAACAGCTCCCAGGACATAAGTGTCTTTACCAAAGTAGAAGATTTTTGGTTTACATGAAGCTTCTAAGGAAGAAAGAATTATCTTCCAGCACCCCAAGACTTCCAAGGTCTCCAGGTACGTCATTTCCAAACTGCTGAGAAAAGAGATTAGCTCCTTTTTGGCACTACCACCTCCATTAGAGCAACTATGAGTATTGAACAATAGAATATGATATTTGGTAAGTGCCCTAGAAATGTTTGATTGTGCAACACTACACTCAGGATTTCTCCTGGGAGAAAAAGTAAGTATACCTTTGAGCAGACTGACATGTGGATGGATCAATGGATATGTGCAAGAAGCACACTGAAATGCCACTGAGAGAGGGAAGGAGGGAGAAAATGTATCTTTCCATCCGCTACTTGCCAAATCTGGTCTACATTCCTTTGGGAGGTCTATCAGCCATGATTCAGACTCCTACTCCCTCTATTTTAGAAGTTACCTATTCACTCAGACTCATTTGTGATGCCTCTATCTATAGCATCAGAATGACAGTTCATTGCCCACCTGAATTTTCATCCTCCATTGTTCATGTTAAGTGTAGATGTTGATGATTCATGATGAAGCAGGGCAAAGAACTTCTTCAAACAATGAGAGTGGCCCACGCAGAGCTTTGAAGATAAGGGCTGAGGCAGGGACTCCTCATTTCATACCAGATGTGACTCAGCAAGGTGTCTGGAAGAGAGTGGTGAGGCATTCTTGGAGGCCTGCTCTGCACTCTGTTAGGCTTTCATCCGAACTATCTGCAAAGCTTTTTCTAAAAATTAGTTGTTTGACAGTAAAGTATGACTTCAAAAAACCCCAGATCCATAAATCAATGCATTATTGAGATCAATTCCAATCTCAAAAGCCCAGCATACTTTTCTATTGCAGTCAGGGGAAAAGTGCAAGTTCTGGCAGCTATAGGTAGTTGAATACTGAAAAAAACAGTGACTATTTCAAATATCTACCAGATTCAACACACTGATGCTTCACATGTCTCTTTTCCACTGTCATGGTAGCACTAGTGCCACAGTTCAGTTTACAGCTGTATTAGTGAAGCAAATGTAGAATGACTAGATGACTGTTGCTTGTTATCTGAACTGTCTCTGACTGAAGGGCAAGTGTTCTTGTAGCAAATTAAAAAGTTGTTCTGCACTGGATTTTGCACTGGAACGCCTAAGATATGTGCACGCACTCCATTAGTAATCTCCAGCAGAGAAGTGAAATGGACAGGTCACAGCAGTAGCATCACTCATCCCAACTGGAGCTGCTGATGCTCAATGAGCTCTGTAAACAGTGTGCGGAATATATAGAAAACTGTTTTATTCAAAGTAACCTTGAACCAATACCCAAAGAGAGACTGACTGAGTTGACAGTGTGTTAGGTATACTCCTGACTTATCAGCACAGAGCTCACTCACCACACAAGGATGCGTCTAAGCTCTTTGGCACAAAATTCTTTCCAATAACTATGCAGGTTTCTGACAACAATCAAGGACTTTTACATGGCACACAAAAGGAGCAATAAACAAAGCAAGTATAGTCTTCTCACACTGGTCACCCTGTCCAGCTGCCAGAAAGAGCAGTGAATTCTCCAGGCCTACATACAAGGTAGACAGGGTTCCTCAAAATGGACAAGGTCAGGGTGTGGTTGCACAAAGTCACTTGTCCAAGACAGCATGGACCTCAGCTCTAGCTAGCCATGCTCTCCTTTTACCTGGCTTTTCCAGCCAATGATGGCAACTATTCTACAGTATAAAGGATTCACAGGATTTGATAGTCTTCTTTATGTTAAAGGTACCCATGGTACCCAAGACCAAAATGAGTACCTGTAAAACAGACCTATTTCTTGACACGTGGTTATACTGCATCTCAAACCTTTCACAAGTTACTGAGGTGCAAAAAAGTGCAAAATTTGTGGAGAAGAGTTTGCAGATCAATTTAGTGAAAGGGAAAATTGGACATGAGCTGCATAAGATGGAAAAGACCTAAAAAAGTGATGTACCTGTTTCAACAAATCTTTGTGGCTGCTCATCTTTCTATGTTGAACTATTTGTGGTTTTTTTGAGAAGCCTGGTGATCCCAGACCATGCATTCCTCAAAGTCTCTTCATTTTACCATTCCTTACTTCACAGGATCCATGCTTTAGAGGAATTCTCCATACCAAGCAGAAGGAAACAAAAAAAATAACTCAGTGATCTTTTGCGCTTAGGAGTTGCAGAGCAGTAGAGCACAGGAAGCCTTCTGCTGTTAGCCTATATACCAGCAATGGACTGAAGTTTCCAGTGAGATAAGAAATTACAACCTTCTACTGATACAGAGATAAAAGAAACTATTGGAATATCTTGCAGATAAGCTTGGGTTAATTTCATAACATTTTTATTGGTCTAGCTATGGTAATGGTCTCCCTAAACCCTACACAATGGTGGCCAAGCAGATAGTGTTAGAGTCTCAGTTCATAAATTGGCTCTAGATGTAAAATTAAGCACAACAAGGTAAACTCACATGTGCTTTCATTGAAATTCACACATTCATGAAATCAGGTATTACAGCTATCCTCTTCAATAAAATAATGTGGAATGACACCAAGACAATCTTTGTTAAAAATTACTAGAAAGGTTGGCTTAATGCAGACTTCTTTAATGATAACAACTTACCAAAACCAAATATTGTTCTAAACTTGAGTATTGTTAGGTTTTCTTGCAGTCCTTGGAAAAAGTTATAGTTAAAAGGCATCCTGTGCTGGTTATTTACAGCATGTTCAGTTTATTATTGCACTACTGTTCTCCAATTTGTGACTGGCATGCCCTGAGGCAGCCAAGTCAGTGGAAGGTAATCCTCAAAGGATTTAGCATAGCTAAATACAGAACCATGGGTACTGAATCTTTTGCAATTCTGTCTTTCTTCCATTCTTTTTCCAACATTGTATGCCTGTAAGATCATCCATTATTCCTCACTACACCTTTAGCGCTTGCAGGCACCATGAACATCTCTGATCCTCCCAAGCTTTATCTGCCCCACAGGCCTTCAAGACATTCCTTCAAGTAACAACAGTGGGTGATTTTTAAAACATTTTCCTGTAACTTATATAAGTTAGAAAGGAAAGGCTATGCATTTTTCTTGTCAGCATAACCCAACACTGAAATGGATGACACTTTGGATAAGTACAGTGTTTCCTTTCTACAGCCAGTACCTGAACTACATTTAATCTAAAATGAGCGTCCTAGTCTCTTCAAGTGAATCACAGCCCCTGCTGTTCAAAGGAAAGACCTGCTTCATGCTTTCTTCTGTGGAAAGTATAGGAGACACCTTAAGGAGCTGAGTAGGAATTACATCACAGCTGTTCAAATACAGACAGTGTTTATCCATGGCATTGCTCATCTGTGGGCCAACCATGAAACTCAAGATGATATCAAGTGCCTCCAACTTAAGCTCCTTAGCAATCCTTGTAAAGCAAGTGTGTAAGCTCCATCCCTACATGTGCAACTGAATGAGGCAAGTGCCTTTGAAGGTTTCCAAGAGGAAATCCTGCTGGTCTAACCGCAGTGCTTGGATACCTTCATTGATCAGAGAGAGAGCGTGCCTTTAGGTAGCTGCTGTATAAGTATTTAAGACTCAGGGGCACCTAAAGTGCCTTGGGTAGGCAGACTGGATCCCACCCTCAGAATCTCATTCATCTTTTAAAGGCAGCAGCTCAGCAGCCACCTGTGTTTCTTTCCTTTTTTTCTATGCACACTTATTAGCTTCTCTCCAAAGCCTACTTCTTGACTTAAAAAAGTCAGAAACAGTGAGCAGGTCCTTTCTGTATTCTGACTGACACTGCAGCAGTCCTCTCCATAAAAACAGATACACTTGCATTAAAAATGAGCACATTTAGCATTCTGCTCATGGCAACACTGGCACAGTTGCACGTGTCTGTTATCACACCTTCTCCTGTAGATAAACACAGTGCCCTGGCTCACAGGGTGAGGTGTCACCAGGTAGATGAGTGATCTTACAGCTCACATCCCCCTAAAAGGGTGGCTATGTTTTTCCCCCTCACCCCAAGCCAACAACTCCAACAGCTTCCCCTGCACCACGTGGATCTTGTGTCCGCTTGCTGAGCTGAATCAACTCACTAGGTGGGCAGCCAACACAGCTTCCCACTGCTCCAGTGAGCTCATTCAGCATGCCAGGAGGCAAGCCAAGAGCCAAACCTGGCATGAGGGAGGAGATGGGAACACACTGCTGGAGGCAGAGGATGGGAGGATCAAGGATGGTTTTCTCCAGGGCACCAAGCTATTCCACTAGCGAAGTGGAGTCAAGGAGCCTTGTTGCAGTAAAGCCTCTTTAACAAAATGGGAGTTATCAGACAAATGTTCAGAAATTTGGGGGGGAGCTGATTACAGTAAACCTCAAAAAAAAAAGTTTGGTTTTGTTTTTTTTTTTAATTGCCAGGCATAACATACACAAACCCACCCTATTCCCAAAGTCTGCATGCATTTACTTAGTGAGATCTGGGATTTCCGTTATTTTCCTTCATGTTTCTGGAACTGCATGCAAGTTGGCTTCCTCAGCAACCAGGAGGATTAGGCTTAAAAAAAAAACCAAAAAAAAACCAGAAAGGAGAGATCTAAACTTCTCACGTTATATCTTGCCTCTAACACTTGAAGCTTTACAAAGGAGGCTAAATATCACGAGACTACTGATAAAAGTCAGGAGAGTTGGCAGCTCTGCAGACGTTTATGGGCTTGCTTACACATTTTTCTGTTTTTAAGTGAAAACAGACAAAACAGTGCACATGCTAGAATAATGAACATCTTGGCACATTGCAATTACAATACTGGAACAGATCACTGTTCTGTTTTTATGGATGCTTTTGAGAAAAAACAATCCCTGTGTTCAGCTCCCTGTTACATTTATTCTCCAGAATTCTAGTGCCAAAGACTTCCCCATCTTCTCTGTGGGCTTTCCAAGCAGAATTCACCTCCTGTGAAGCACCACAAAAATACAGCTGCCATGAAGCAGCTCCTCTTCTTGCTAAGATGAGTTAGGCACATCATAGAGTTATGGCAACATGCAATGCCATAATTAAACTCAGACAACATCATGAGAGATTTTTTTAAAAAAACATAAAATTATTGATGTTCCGTGTTTTGCTTCCATTTAGAAACTCCATGAAATAATCTATGGATAATTCAGCAATGAGATACAAAATAGTCTGTATTTCCATAGCATGGTACCAATGATAGAAATCTTCTAGAATATAATGGTGGTATCGTCACAGTAGCCTGTAATAAAACTGGGGAAAAGGAGTACTTTTTGTTTGGAGTTCTAACAATATTATCAACTTTGTAGGAAACTATAAAAGCTGAAATGTATAATTATAATCAATTTATAAGTTAATTTTTGCTATAAAATAAATTGAAATAAAATTTTAGGAAAGTCGTGATAAAATCTTGGGTGAAAAGGTCAACTATTACAAAAATGTTTCACTATAACCATATCACCAGTGATGGTTAAGGCTGGGAAGGCTTGGAGCTCCAGGATTAATAGAACACACACAGTAACAAAGACTTACCAAAACTTTTAAGCAGATTCTGAAAGTGGGAATTAAAATTCTAGGAAATCACCAATAACAAATCTGCTGTGTGAAATGCATAAACCAGAAGATGAAACAAGTATTAGTTTTCTCAAACAATAAAAGTCTTAAGACACCAAAAATTAAAAAGGAATTAGTCTCACCAGTTAACAACAACTTTTGAGTGTGAACAAACAATACTAAAGGAAAGATCTTGCAGGGGCTCTCAAAAGGACTCTACTGACATAACTGAAATATGCTAAAATAATTCAGCTAAAAAGTGTGTGGTTTGGCAATTCATATATTACTGTGTTGCATGCTAGAGTGACACTGGTGAAGGCCTTGAGACTTTCCACATTAGAGTGTCCTCCAAAAGCATATGATGGTGCGGAACATGCCCTGCTTGGTAAGAACAACAGTAGAGTTACTGCGTTCTGATCATATGGAATAGTGTTGGAGCAAGACAAGTGAAAGACAAAAAAAAAAAAGAAAGAGGGAGGCAGGGAGGAATATTATGTCGCTGGTCCAGCTGGGAAGGCAGTGATGATATAGGATTTGTTAAAAGGAGAAGCAGGCTGATTTGCTGCCACTACAAGGGCACAGCAAAGGGGATCATATAATTTCCCCTTTCCCTCCTCCTGCTGCTTTCCACAAGTGTAACTGCGTAGCGACAGGGTCTACAGGCAACAGCAGAGCAGGGACAGCCACAACACAATGGATTATTCACCATGTATATACACCCCTCTTACTCCTTCTGTAGCCCCTTTACAGCAGCTCTACCTGTCATGGAGGTGTTAGGAAAACCGAGTATGAGAAAGACAACTACTGGGTGACACATGTGTCACGTAGATCTCTTGTGAGCTGTGCTAGTCAGTGCCTTCTAATTTAATATCCTCAAAACCTAAGACAGCAGTTAAAATTTAAACAGGCATTCTGAAAACACACTCTTGATCCCGTTATCAGTGTCGTGGATGGGATTACAATGAGGGAGGTAATGGTGGAAACTTTTTAGGAGAGATCTAGTATCAACAGCAGGAGTGGCCACTAATTGGATTCTTTCTGTGTCACCGCAGAGTTGTCACGGGACCCTCGTTCTCTGTTGAACACTGCAGCTCTCAAGGCACTCAGAAAAGAGCTTTCTCAATTGTTATCGCATCAGTCTGCCTTCCTACTCAAACACAAATCCCCCAAAGCGCTTTCTAAAGCCGAGGAAATCATGGAACCCATGACTCCCATGACATCTGCAACAAGTGTCCAGCCTTGGCCTGGGTAAGAACGAGTCCTGCCGTTACACAAAGCTCCAACTCCTGATCCTGCATGAACAAAAATATAACATCCAGTGCAGTATGTAAGCTAAACAAAGCAAGTTGATAAACTGCAAATTGTGAAAATAGTCTGCAATAAAGCGATTTAGTCAGAATAGAATTTGCAAATCTTTCAAAATATTTTTTCCATAGCTGTCTAACTTCCACTGAGTGTGAGTTTTATAATGGTTTCCACATTTGGAAACACTGTCCCCACCATCACAACATTTTTAATAAACTGTTTTTATCAGTTCCTGGCTGGAATGAGAGCTGTTACAATAATTTTCACACTGATACTTGCCATCTCTAGGATACTTCTGGATTCCTACATGCATTTTTTTCCCTAATGACCTCTCATTTAGCCTAGTTTTTGAAGATGTATTTACACGCCATTTGGAAATTCACCAAGGTTTTTTTTTTCAATGTGAAATTACACCAATCATAATTAATTTTTTTTTCCTCTGAAACAGAGACAAAAATCAATGAAAGGCCAAGGAGACATGCCAAGCAGCAGAAATTGAAGTTGCATATTATGATGGAACAAGCTCACCCACCTCGATTATAAAGTGCTAAGAAGAGGAAGCCCCTGACAAGCAATAAACTGACACATAATTAAGACAATTCAGGGCAGAACTCATTCTGACTAAAAAACATTTTATTGGGCTCTGCCTCACAGCTCGGAGTAGCAAGGAGAAAATAAAAAAAAAAAGGTGACACTTTGAAAACAACTCTATGAAGACAATGAGTATCCCACCTAGTCTTCACTAGCTGGGGGAAAAAGAAACCCACCAGCTTTTGTGCAGTGCAGATTCCCTCCCATCACAAACGCAGTTGATAGTACAGACATGCCTGGTATGTTCAGCATTCCATATCAAGCAAAGATGAATTAGCCGCAACAAAAATGTGTTGCAGCTTTCATGCAGCGGTTTATGGATCTTTTTGTACCTCTGGAATTTTTTACCTTGAGCGTATCATGGATCTACTGAGGTTGTACTGGTCTCAGATCTTTTCCTCAGATTATTTTTATCTCACTGTGAGGAACATCTTTGTGAGTTCTGAACACTTTTACAGCTGCTAGGATGCTAATGGGAACTTCATGTGTGTACCCAGTGCAAGTGCTCTCAGGGAAAAAAAAGCCAATGTCAAAGGAAGGTATGTAGAAGTCACCATAAATATGTCTTTGAATGTTTACCATCTGGAACAGTAGATTACATTTTGACAAGGAGCTGGACTGCCCCGTGGGCATTGTCTTTTAAACAGCCCCATCATTATAAAGGAAGGGAAAACATGATTTGCTGTTCCTAGTTTCTCAGCGAGATTTTCTGGCAGTGCTAGAGAAACTCGTTTGTTGTTTTGGTTTTTCTTTTGGGTTTTTTTTTTTTCCTAGTAAAACAATAACAAGCTGGGCATGTGCAGTTAGCACTTTCTTGAAAAATATGTTTTCTTGTAGATTATCTGCTCAGCAATCTGAGGATACCCACAGAGAGGGATGCGTTTCAGTTAGGCTGTGGCAGCAGCAGGCTGTGCAAACCACAGTGCTGCACCTTAGCTTTGCTGGAAGACTAAACCTCTGTGCACCGAAGCTGGCTTACTGGGCTTCTCACTGGGAAGATGAAGAGGAGAAATTCAATATACAAGGCTTTAACATAGAGTCATAGTGAGGGGTTCCGTTAGTTTTGTTTTTCATTTTTAAGCTTGTAAAAGTTTCCATCATTTTTTACAATCAGAAAAAGTGAACTGAGAGAGAAACCAAACCGGTTAAATTTATTCACATGCGTCCTCGTCTGGTCATGCTGTCATATTTGGAATTTAGGTAATTCTGTTCAAATTGCTGTGGGTCAGTTCTGAGGACACATACTTACTGAAGACTGAGTTTGAAAATACAAGCTGAGAACAACCTGTAAAGAAGCCAAATAAGCATGCTCAAAAAAAAAAAAAAGTTAACAAAAAAAGTTGGTTTGAGGCAAAAATATATGTGCAACCTGAAACATGGTTTTATGGGCATCGTTACAGAGTTGAATGCCAAAATCACAAAGCACCAGCTATAAATCCCCTTACTCAGCCTACTAAGCAGATCTTATTTCAGAACCCATTATATACAGTATTATTTATAGAATATCTCACCTGTAAATGGTGAGGACAGTGTTAGATTTCTTTCACAAGTAGGAGGCCAATAATTCATAAGCACCACAGGTATGTGAGAGTTAGTGTGAAGATCTGTTACAGTGTGAAAGAAACAAATAATTTTGTTACTCTGCACAGGAAGACAGTATATCTATACAGTAAATATTATATTTAAAAAAAAAACCCAAACTCATCCTCTAGTGTCTCCATCTAGATCATTTAGAGTAAAACAATGAGAACAACTTAATTCTCTGATAAGTTAACATACTGTAATTACTGATAACATTTCTGACTTCTTAGTTAATTTGCTGGGCTTCCCCTGATCCAAACATCAATAAACTTAATAGTCGAATTAAATGAAAATGATAGCAGAGTACTCCCATAACTAATTCCTAATTACATTTCTGCCCCCCCCCTNCAATTTCCACGGATCTATGGAGACCCGGAGGCGTTTATCCCCGCAGCCACAGCAGCAAACATCCCCGGGCTACCGCTGGCCCGGCGCTGGAGGTGCGGGCACAGCACGTGTGTGCGGGAGCGGGGAGCGGAGCCTGCGGGAGGGCGAGGGGGAGGGAGAGGAGGCTCCCGCCGTGCTCTGAGGGACACCGCTCCGAGGGGAGATCTTAATCCGCACCTTCAAAAGCGTGACCTTTGCAGCGTTTGGAGTGTTAGCGCGGTGAAGACAGCCGAGCATCAGGCTGTGCTCGCTGTTATCTGTCAGCCCCACAATAGCAGCATTGATAAGGCAGCAGCAACTGGCTTTGACAAGTGTGCTGTGCTAGCATTCCTCCGAAACCCGTGAAGGAAAAAGAAAGAGAGAGAGAGAGAGAGAGGCGTGAGGTGCCTTTTACTTTACCTGAACAAAGTGTGGGGTTTTATTTTTCCCTCCGAGCTGCTGGAAACGATTCCTCCCTCTTCTCCCCCAAAGCTANAGCTAGTGTGAAGATCTGTTACAGTGTGAAAGAAACAAATAATTTTGTTACTCTGCACAGGAAGACAGTATATCTATACAGTAAATATTATATTTAAAAAAAAAACCCAAACTCATCCTCTAGTGTCTCCATCTAGATCATTTAGAGTAAAACAATGAGAACAACTTAATTCTCTGATAAGTTAACATACTGTAATTACTGATAACATTTCTGACTTCTTAGTTAATTTGCTGGGCTTCCCCTGATCCAAACATCAATAAACTTAATAGTCGAATTAAATGAAAATGATAGCAGAGTACTCCCATAACTAATTCCTAATTACATTTCTGCCCCCCCCCTTTCCTTCCTAAACATAAATTTTTGCTTACTTTTAATTAACACTTCAGGTCGCTATTGTAGACTCTATAAATATAGCGAGACTTTAATGATCCATTATAGTGATGCTACTTAGTTTTCAATGACTTGTAAAACTTTCGCAAACAGATCTGCAAATGAATTACATCCATCTGCTCTGCTGCAGCTGCAGGAGCAGCACTGCGTTGTACCCTGCCTTTCCCTACTTCCCTGATTTTCTCTTAACTTTAAGCCCATGTGTAAGCCAAACCATCCCGATACCGATCATCAGAAGCCCAGCCAGGTCTCTATAAAGGAGTCTTCAAACTTTGCAGACGTCTCAAACGCACTTTCCAACCCGCTCTGGTTTGCCTGCCAGCTGAGCCCCAGACAGGCTGCACGCTGCTCAAGCATCCTCCTCAAAACCTAGGAAATGCTCTGCTGCGAGTCTTTTCCTCCCTCACCCCCCNTGAGGTGCCTTTTACTTTACCTGAACAAAGTGTGGGGTTTTATTTTTCCCTCCGAGCTGCTGGAAACGATTCCTCCCTCTTCTCCCCCAAAGCTAAGTAGTTCTCCTTTTGCTTGCCGCTCACACTTGGGGAAGACCACACAGCTCCAGCAAGGCTGCCTCTCTCCCCTAATCCCCACTCGAGTGTGATGACACACACTAACCCCAACCATCTGTTGAAACACGTCCTCAAGCACTCGGCACAGTGGTGTGTCAAGACGGGCTGCCCAATCCAATCGCTGGGGCTGGGTGGCTCTTAAGGAGCTGGAGGCAGAGACAAGGGCAGAAACTATAGGGCTGAGAACTCTTTAGCAAAGTAACCTGAGATTTTGAGAAAGGGCTGCTATTGGGGGAAAAAAAAAAAAAAAAAAAAAAAAAAAAAGAGCAGAAGGGGGAGGTACTAGGGGGAAGGTAGAGGGAGTGGATTAGTCTGGTGGCCAGTTGTGCTACTTCTCACAACTCCTTGTATTCCCAAGGGACCACTGGGACCCCCTCACGGTGGGATGCACAGAAGCACAAGAGCAACACTAAAACCTCTTTATGGCGGGTCGATTGAGGGCAATCTCCTCTGAGAGACGCTTTTCTAAAAGAGATAAAAGATGCAGCTCGCGATCCTGACCAAGTGCTAATGCGGGAGTCGTTTGCACCGCAATGTGCCATTTGCATCCCGAAATCCCAACTCCTTTACCGTGCCGCGATTACCCCGCGGCTGCCTCCAGCCTTCCTGGGGGAACGGCAGGAGAGAGGCAGAAGGAAAACCGGGGCGGGGGTTGGGGGCGAGGCGGGTAGAAGAGGAGGCATCCAAAGGGCGAATGTTCCTACTTCTGCACAGACACCCGCAAGTCCTTCCCGCCACCCCGGGCTCCCCCGGACCCGCTGTAGATGCCCGGGCTCCCCTCCCGCCCCGCGGCTGTTCACGCCGCTCCGCGCCCGCGGTGCCGTGACAGCTCCGGCCGCCGATCCGCGCACCGAGATCCGCGCACCGGGATCCGCGCCCCCCTCCGGGAAACGGTGCCACCAGCCTGTTGCTTCCCCGCCCCCCCCCCGCCCCCCCCCNCGCCCCGCGCCTTCCCCACGGCTTCCGCCACCGCCTCGGGCTTTCTTGCGGGATGCAGTCCGGGAGTTTCAGGCTCGCTGCTCTTCCCCTCGGGACACGGCATCCGTCACCCTCCCAGCAGCGCCCCCCCCGCCAAGCCGGGGCTGGGCGCTCTGGGCAGTGTCCCGGCAGGTCTGGACTGTGTCCAGTCTGTACCTCAGTTTCCCTCGGCCACAAAGCCAGCGTTATCCCACCTTCCTCCCTCTCAGGGGACACTGCCAGGAAAAACAAGCTAATTTACAGAAGATGTCCGGGAAGGATAGATAAGGGAAGCAGAAAAAGCTGCTAAGTGCCAAAGAAACAGTTCTCTCCTTTCCCCTCCCTGTAATAGGATAGCATGGAAGAGAGATTTAAAATCTCAAGGGTTTTTACCTCATTACCAAGTGCCTGACTTGACACTTGCATTAAATCTACATTTCACATTATGACAGATGTTATGTTTTCTTTGAACTGAAAGGGAGGAACGTCGTTTTGGCATTAAAAGTTACTCTGAAAGTGTTAACATCCAACTTGAAGAAAGGTTTGCAATTGTGAAAAGGCACACTCTCCCCAGCTATATGAAAGCCATATGAGAGTCCTGAAATGCTGATTTGGCTTACTTGTTCTTTAATACCTTACACAAGGCCATTTCTGAATCACTAGTGGCAAAATGAATACTCAATAAAAAGTGAGATTAAAGAGCTGTGGTTTGTGTGCCCAGGTAGCTGTTATCAGAGCTGATCTGGAAAAGCAAGGAAAAAGAAGAAACTGTAGTCACAACTGTATTTGCTCAAATTCTTCACAAAAGTGATTCTATGATCTGTTTCCACCTATTAATCTGGACCTGCTTTCACATATGCTGGGCATTCACTAAAACACTGCTCCCTAATCTGCTAATTCCAGATAAATAAACACCTAAACAATATTTTCAACAATAATATGTGGTGAAGTAGGGATGCAGCTACGGACCCCGGGGTATCGTAAGATTCTTAACATTGCCAATTATGTCTTCAGGGCAAGGGTTTGGCTTGATTTTGTTTTATTCTAGCAGACTGTGGTCTGTAAACAGGCTGGATAACCTTACACATTCGGAAAGCCCTGGAGATATTATTAAACTAATTTGCATTCTCTTTAGCTGTACTTCCTACCAGTATTGTAGTAGTAACTCTGCATTAAAAATGTATAGTGATCAGAGATGTGGAATACCAAAAAGCTCCCAAAATTGTGCTGTATCATCCTGTGTACTGACTCATTGTCTAAAATGCAGCTCAGCTCACAGCTGCTCTATTTCATATTGGTGAGATGAGATGCAAATTCAACAAGGTTTAACCTCTAAATACTTCTAACCAACATGAACGACAGTTATGTACAGTACTATGAGTTTATGCTGTGTTTCATGTTTACATGATGCCGTGTATTATCTCTGCATATAAATATATATGAACAAGATACTGAGCGTTAATATCATCTACAGGCCTAGGTCTGTTATTTTTTATGCCTGCGTAAATCAGGGATGCCTCTGCTCATGCCTGTCAAGTCACAAAAGTGTAAAATTGACATGGTTAAAAAGACCCCTAATTGCGAGTTTTGTATGCAGAGACACATGCATGCACACACATCTTCAAAGACTCTTCAACAACTTGAAATGCAAACTTTCATCTCCAAAACTGATGTTAGCAATAGCCCTCAAACATTGCACATGATCGTGTTTTCACATAAAAGCTACTGCTGATGTTACGGGATAATGTAACCGCTACTCTGATGACTGCAGCCAGATTTAGTTTGCTGTGACTGTTTATAACAGACTTTTCTGCCGCTTCTCCTCTATCCAGGCGGCCATCTGCAAAGAGTTTAGATTTTAAAGGCTGAAATGAAAGCTGCACAGGAAGAGAAGTACCTGAAATACCGTTAAAATAATACATCATAAAATGGGTTCTCAAGTTGACTCTCAAACCTGTGAACTCCTGCTGAGGTCAGACTGACCCACTCGGATAAAACTTATAACAAAGTGAATAATGCTTTATGAAAGTAACTTATGACAATCCTAATATGCAAGATTAATCATAGATAATTGTGATATCAAGAAACAGTCGCTCCTGTTATGTTGCCACAGCTAGTATGTCCCTGACTTATTAGCTCCAATTAGTTTCCACGGTAGCCAGCAGCGTCTTTAAGCTAGGGCACTTCATTCAGCATTGCCTTGACTAAACTCACCACCTTTCCTACGGCACTGATGGTCTTGACAGTTTTGTGTGTCTGTGTGGACACATGTACACATTCACACACGTGCAATTCTGCTCAAGAACCTCATGTAATTCTCAACTCTGGCACCTTCACATCTCAAAAGTAATTAAAGGGGAATTTTCATGGTTTCTGCGGTAACTTCTGTCTATCTCTGCTGTCAATATGAATAGAATCTGTTCTTTTATTTCCTTAAATCATTATAAGTCTACCCTGGATTCAATTAGTCTTGAAGAGTTTATACAGGAACAGGAGAGGTTCTAGAACAGAGCTATAAATCCCCAGACAAGTCCACGGTCAAATTCTAGCCTAAAATGTGCACATGCAGAGGCTCATGTTGAACTTGGGTGATATACTGATGAGATATAATAAAAATCTGACAGCTTTCTGTGATGTTATAACTGGTTGGCTGGATGAGGGGAGAGCCGTAGATGTCATCTACCTTGACTTTCGCAAGGCTTTTGACACTGTCTCCCATAACATCCTCATTAGGAAGCTGAGGAAGTATGGGCTAGATGAGGTGACAGCGAGGTGGACTCAGAGCTGGTTGTGCGACAGAACTCAGAGGGTTGTGATCAGCGACACAGAGTCTAGTTGGAGGCCTGTAACCAGTGGTGTCCCCCAGGGGTCGATACTTGGTCCAGTTTTGTTCAATATATTCATTAGTGACTTGGATGAGGGGACAGAGTGTATCCTCAGCGAATTTGCTGATGATACCAAACTGGGAGGGGTGGCTGACACTCCAGAGGGCCGTGCTGCCATCCAGCGTGACCTGGACAGGCTGGAGAGCTGGGCAGAGAAGAACCTAATGAGGTTCAACAAAAGCAAGTGTGGGGTCCTGCACCTGGGGAGGAAGAATGTTAAGCACCAGTATAGGTTAGGGGTGGACCTGCTGGGAAGTAGCTCTGAGGAGAAGGATCTGGGGGTCCTGGTAGACAGTANTTCTCTGGAGATTTTCAAGACCCGCCTGGATGCCGTCCTGAGTAATGTGCTCTGGGCAATCCTGCTCAGGCAGGGGAGTTGGACTAGATGATCTCTAGAGGTCTCTTCCAACTCTGAAGATTCCGTGATTCCGTGAATTACCAACAAATGTTTCTCTTTAAAGATCGTGTCAAATTGCATGTTCAAAGAAGCACAGAAATTTATGCTTCTTCATATGGACCACAGTGAAGACTTGGAACTCCTTGCCTCAGGATGCAGTGGAATGAAAAAAATGACACATATTCAAGTGTTTGAGCAAGTTAATGGAAAAGAAAAAGATACTCAAAGCAATTAAATACAAATACGAACTTCTGGTACAGGGAATGTCTGAACCGCCTGGAGAGGATCCTGGACAAGTATCATTCTCTACTTGTCCTACTCCTACACATTACCCCAGACATCTATTACATTCCACTATTGGATGACGCCAAGCCTAGTATACCCATGATTTAGCGTGGTACAGCTGTTCTTGCTTTCTTAAAGAATTTAGCCATTGGTAGTTTTGGGGCCTCATCACGGGTAGTATGAGATGAATTCCTTTTAAGAACTTCAGCCAAGATTTTTAAAGGTTGGCTCATAAATCCCTATTCAGGAACCTAAGTAAAAATGGTCTGATCAAAAGTATTGAGTATACAGCAGCTGCTACTGAAGCCAGCAGTTAATTTTATTTTTGCCCATTTGTAGGCATTCCAAAGTCAGACATGGGCTCATGTAAAATTTGGGTGCCAAATCCCAAGATGTATTCTGTGCAAAGCTCTGCTCAGCTTCTTCCTAACCTGGTGTCACCTAAATTCCACAGATGCTTGGTCTTTTAAAGCTCTGCTCAGCTGTTTCCTAACCTGGTGTCACCTGAATTCCACAGATGCATGGTCTTTTAAAAGCATTTCCCTGGCACCTCTGTACATTATCCCGTGCTGAAAGCCCATGCCCAAGGCCAAGAACGATTCAGAAGCCAGGCATTCCTTCACTTCAATCCTCTGAATTGCTTCACTGGGCTTTTAGAGTGCACCTAACAAACCTGCAGGGCTTTGAGTGGCATAGTTAACGATCAACTCTTTCTTCTAAAACCTGGTCCAAATAAGAAGAAATAAATAACTTGTAGGACATGCAACCAAATACCCACTGGAGTAGCTTTCTCCTCAGTGTGCCTTTTCAAACCCATTCCTTTGAACATAATATTCCAACAACAACTATTCTGTGTAAAAATATGTTAAGGTTAATATGAAAAAAATACTGAAAGGTTCAGTGAGTTACATACAGTGCAAGTACAGGAAAATACATGATTCTGTATCCTAGAAGTGTGGATGCTAGTTCAGGTGCACCAGAACAATTTCCTTATTTTCTGGGGTAATGTATATGGGCACAGACACGTACTTTACTCTCTCAGTATGAATCCATACTGAGGACTGCTTTAGAAATATATTAAGAGTGCAGTTTCAGACTCATGGATACCTGCCTGCACATAGCTGTTGTGGGATGGAAGAGACTAGCCTGCTTCAGTTTTTAAAGGAAGCTCTCCTGCCCTCCTCCATCTTCCTTGCAACAGAATCAGACAGTATGGAAGATATACCCAACTACAATTTATCTCAGATCTGCAATGCTAAAAATAGTTCCCCTGAGGGGTAACCAGAACAGAGGATAGAGTGCAGGTGAGAGAGACAAAAGTTCATAATTGACTCAATTCATCACAGGGCTTTACAATTTGTCAGATTGTTGTCATCATTATCACTTGCCCCCAGAAGAAGATTAATGGTTGTAATGAACATCAGTCCCAAATTTGTAGTGCTTCACTTGCATCCTCTCCCAAAATACTCCTCCTCAGTTACTGTTTCTTCTAAGGTAGCTCCCTTATTAGTGGTTCCTTAGTAATTCAATACCAAGCAAAGCCACCGTAATAGTGAAAAAAAGACATTTCTTACCCTAGCAGGAGAGCTGGTTAGATTTGTCATAGCTAAACTTTTTAAAAAACATCCCAAAATAAAAAAGAAGAAAAGAAGAAAAAATGAAAAGCCCTCGTATTTGTCATGTCATGCTTAGGGAAAAAGAAAACAAAGCCAGCAAAAGTTTTTCCAAGCTAGAGCCTAATATGATGATTTAATGCACTGAGAAGCTGTGGTTCTTCCCTTCTCAGCTGCCAGTTGGCCAAGAGTTCCAACTCTAACACAGTAAACAAGTGATCAGTGAGCCTGGGAAGGGCTCAACACACCAGACAGTTGGAAAACAGAGGGAAATAGAGGCAGGAAAATCAACAGACTTAACTAGTCAGCACAAGGTAGGTGATCCTATGTTTAGCAGTAGGGAAAGTGCTACGGGGAGAGTATATATGGACTCTATAAGGCTTTAAAGTGTGAGAACTCAACGAGCAATGTGCTCTCAGAAATTGTGCTGACTTCACATTTTTGGACAGAGTTCAATTTCATTACTGAAAAAATTTGAGGTAAACCATCCAATACTTAACAAAAATTGAAAAAATGCCAGCCATTTAGAAGCCAGAATGTCTCATAGCTTTTAATGTTAATTATTAGTAAACTGATGACCAATGGCCATCTTTAAGTCCCTCCCTCTTACACAGTTCTCATTTTCATCTTCACTTTTACTCAAAACTTCCAGCCTGAAAAAATTGCAATGACAAAGAATGAGGACTTGAATGACTCCTAGGTTAAACTCATCAAAATCAGTGAAACTTTCATTATAAAAAGCTCAAACTTACCATTTCCCTCTAATGTTGCACATAGTCAAGGTACCACTTGCCTAAAAAAACAGCTATGTACATGATGTTGCTTTGGACAGAGCGTGGGAACACACTTAGTTTAACATACAGATTCATTTTTTCCTAGCCAGTCAAGGAAGCAAAAGCCTCTGTAACCCTTTTATTTTTATAACAACAAAGCATCAGCAAATCCCATAACACTTGAGTAAAATATTTCATTTAACCCCTTTGTGATCTCATCTTAGACATAATGATGAGAATATTTGTGAGCAGAAAGACCAAACACATTGCAGGACCAGCTACATCTCTGTATAGAAATTTTTATATGGTAGCAGAGATCTTTCAGTCTCACTTCTGTTCTTGCTGAGAAAACACGCCAATGTGCTTAGGTTGCCTCTTACATATAATTAACTTCAGAGTTGCACCTGTTAAGGCAATTAACCTCAAGGAAACTGGCACCTAACATAAGCACCTGCAATAAAGAGGTAGGCTAATGCAGCCATAAGAGCTGGCAGACTCACTCAAGGCCCTCTTGACCATAGCTCTTGACATAGTCATAACACCTAAGGGAAGCACATGGTAAAATCATAGTACAGCACCAAGTCACCAAAAGAATGATAAGGCAGTATTCGCTGCATGGGAGAATGCATTTGCTGGAGCCAGGTTTTCCTAGCACTGTCTTGGGTGCCACTAGTACCATCTCCTACACATGGGAATTACTTAAATGCCAATACTCCTTCCTAAAAAAGTATGTGTAGACATGTATAGATAATATTGATATATAGAATTAAATATATGTGCATATCTAAAATATTATGTATGTTTAGGATTATACGTATGTAATTCTACATCTAAATTCTTGTTGCTGGGCCCAAATTAAGGATTATCATACATTGAAAAACAAATACAAACGTCATAAAACACTATGTTTATAAACATGAACTTTAGATAACAATTTAAATGTAAACAGCTACTTTAAGAAAAGAAAAAAAAAGAAAAAAAGAAAGTTCATATGCTTATGCCACTGACCAAAACCACTTGTCATTCCCTTTATAGGTGCCAAAATCCCAGAATGTCTTCTTTCTGCTGCCAAAACCTTTCATTCACCTCCTGGAAACATCACATCTTGTGTCAGTAAAATAATTAATTGTAGAGAAAACAGAAAAAGTGAGGACAGAATAAAAACTGAAACGTAATATCGAAAAAGGCCAAGAGGGAACTCTTAACGTGGGGTGGAGAGTTACTGGAAGACATCATGATTACTTTGCAGGCTAGAAAAATCCCTCTGGATGTATAAAAAGTCCCAAGAACAGGTGCAAGTCCTGTATCAATGTTGATGGGAGTGTTCAGTGACAAAGTTTTCATTTCTTTCCAAGCAGAGCTAGTTTAGGTAGATGTGAGTGATGTCATCTGAGAGGCCTACTAAGCAGCAGATTGTTCATCTGTATGGACTATGTGTAATTGTGTTGTCCCAAGGATGAAGAAAGGATAGGCAAAAGCCAGTGTTGTAGTAATGACAGAAAGATTTTGGGGAGAAAGGATGGAAAAAGTCATGGTACTTTGTAGAACAAGAAGTTATTAGTTGAATTTCAGGAAACCAAAAGAGGCTGAGGGCATTCAAGCTGGGCAGCAAGGAGCTGGAGCATCTTCAAAGCAGGGGAAAGGTTTTGGAGAGGTTAGCAAAAGCATTTAGGGGAATAGTTGCAGGAAAGGCATGTTAACAGCATTTGATGCATTTCAGGGAGGTTTACACAAAAGACAGAGCCTGGAAAAAGACACTGGGCTGCAGAGCCTGCTGCCTGTGGCATTTCTGGAAGGCTGTGGGTGAGAAAAGAGATTCCTGACCCTTCCAACAGTCTGTCCCTCTCTGCAATGTTTAATTTCTATTGAATTCTTGTGGCATAGAAGGATCTTCACCCTCATGGCTTCCCCCTTTCTCAGTACCCACAGCTATCCCCCACTGCCCTTTAACACAGCAGTCACACTCCCTGTCTTTACTTAGGCAATCCCTTGGCACTTCCCAGACTATGACCTCTGAAGGGAAAGGGACACAGGAAAGAGGAAAGGGACAGGACTGAAAGGGGCAAAATGGAAGTCTGGCTGGAAAAGTATTTCCTTCTCCTGATGTCACTGTGGGCCTGAGTAGCTCAGCTTCTCTTCTCTTCTCTTCTCTTCTCTTCTCTTCNAAACCTACTACAGCAACAAAGGGAAACTCCCAACAAATAGTCCCATCTGCTGTCCTTAGGTTGACACTTGCCTAAAACCTCCTCTTATGGCAAATATAATTATTATTTACTCTTAGTGGTAATTTAGGACACTGAATCTTTTCCAAGCTTGTGTCAGTGAAGCTTACTTTTAAAAGGACTGGAGCAGGAAGTTGTAATATCTGCCTATCTGGTTTATTTTGTTTTTATTTGAATTCCACATTTGGTTGAAGGGAGGGAAAATATTTTTCCTCTTCCTTCATTCTGGTATTGATCAGTGGGAAGGCAGAACCTGGTTAGTTAGACTAGTATAAAAGGCAGAGCCATTCTTCCTTCTGTACCATCCTAGAGAATTCGGAATATTTTTTGCAGTTGGCTCATTCTCCTCCCAAGGCTGTACACATGGTTCTAAAAAAAGGACAGAAATGCCATTTTGCAACCAGTTTCGAAATTTGTTTGCATTCCACACTTGATAAATACAAGGCATTTCTAACATTTTCTTCAAACTGAATGCTATCAGAAAGTCACTTTTATAACCGAAAAACCAGAATTTTCAGAAAGAATTGCAGCAAGGGCTGTGGTCTGACATGCAGTCTGACAGCACTCAGCTCCACAGAAGCGGCTAAAAGCTGCATACCGGCTGCAGATGATGCAGCTTCAGAGGGCAGATTCACATCCAGCACAAACCACTGGAAGTGACAACCCACCCTTTTCCCTTGCTCTGCCCCTCCCGGTTCTTGTTCCTGCTGACTCCTTTACATAAACATTCGCTGACCACTTTCTGTTTTTTCAAATGGCTGAATTTCAGTCAGGTTTAATCAGACCACAGAGCTATGAAAGTGCTAGTGCTGACACAAGAAAGGGCACAGAAACATACTGTCAAGGGAGAGAAAAATAAAAGTCACCTTTGGGAGAAAATCACACCTTAAGTGGTCTTAGGCTGATCTTCAAATCAAATTTTGTAACCCACACAAACTCCAGACAAGTCAGACTGGAGAAGTTTTACAGCCATCACCTACTGAAGGATGACACTAGGGAAAGAAAGTGCTCTACTAATAGGCAGTTGTCCTACTACAGGATATGAAACCTGTCCCTGAGATGCTGAATTACCTCAAGAGGCAATCATCAGAAAACAAGCATATTTTTCAGGCACTAGCCCAGGTGTTATTTAAGCCCACCTCATCAACAATAAAGTTTTCAGTGGAGTTGAGTTTGATTTCGTCATAGTGACAGACTTAGACTGAGGTTACTGTCTCTGCCATATTTGTTTGAGAGACATGAGGAGGTTGACCTTTCCTGTCAGAAAGATAGTCTGACATGGGAACTCCATAAATAGCCTTGGCTTGTGCTGGAGATGTGTTCTGCCAAAGGGTGCCCTTTAGAAGTTGTCTTTTTTGGGTCTCAAGAAGGCCAAGATGGTATATTCTGGATAAATGAATACAGAGGTTTTTCAACCTGCTGTTAGGGCTTGTAAACCTGACTACATCCTCTCTGTGCTATCATGACTTTTCTTCATAGGTGCTAAAATGATCTACCTGAAATTTCTGAGAAGAAAAAGAAACAATTTTTTATAAATATAAAAATATACACAAACCATCTTTTATTGTATTTGATATTTTCCCTTTTAGTTGAGAGTCTCTGAGCAAAAGAACAAAGCTTTCGACCTGTAGTCTTTCCAGAAGAGGCTGACAGCGTGAACTAAGCTTTGTACTTTTACAGCCTGGCCCTGCTGTTGGGACCAAGCAGACAAATCATTTCACTGAAATGAATCACGCTTACCTTTCTACAAAATATCCTTTCACGAAAATGAATCCACAGCTAAGTATTAAGACAGCAGTACCTGAATCATACGTAGTAATGGGATAGTTGATCAATATCTGTGTCACAGTGCTAATAATAAAGACATGCTAACAAACCATGAGTTACAGATAATTGCAGATCTCCGTCCCTTCCTGTCTCATGCACTGATGTAAAAGCCCAACAAGTGAAAGCAGGGAGTTTGTTCACTATTTTAGAAGTAGTTTGAGCTAAAGATCTGCTCTGCTCTTTTTTGATCTTTCTTTCACTTAAAAAATCAAGAGGGAGGTATCTTATCACTGATTGACATGTCACTGATCATTTTTAACAATAAACCTTTTCACTTCTTGTCATCTACTTATTAAAATAAAAATTGGTCATTTTTATTGGGACAGCATAGTTTCCTGCAGATTTTTTCCCTTTGGAGTGTTATTCCTGAAATTAGCACAACCTAAAGCAGCTTGTGTTAACTCTTTCTTATGCTAAACAGCCCTTGTTAGTTTAACAGAACAAAAGCTTTGATTGTAAGTGCAAATATGTGTGAGAATCCAGAGTCAAAGCACATTGGTGGCTTTTTTTCTGAATGACTTGCTTTGGTGCAAGTTTCCAAATAAAGATTTAATTGCACCCACTTGCATCAATTACAATATCAAAGCCCAGAAGTTATAAAAACAGAAGGTGCATACACAATGGCTATTTCACAGTCTGTTTTGAAAACAGATTAAACACAGTTATAATGATCATTTCTTCAAAAGAATTTAGAGATTATCAGAAACAGAACAGACTGTGGATTTTAATTGAAAACTCAGTCCAAATTCATTGTATCCCTCCACCTCAGCCTGGTCTCCTTCACAGCATTCAACAGAATAGTTAATGAGTGGTTTTAACAGGGGGAGATTTGAAACCAGGAGATAAATAGGGTTGCAGTACCTAGTTCTTAATATTGCAGTGCCTGTGGTACCTTTGGGTGATCTCATTTCCTGCAGTTACCCTTTGACATAACAACACTTAACACCTGTACGTATAACTTAGCAATTCATTCTAACAACCCAGACATTCTTCACAGGCCACTTCGATATGAAAATAACTACCTGTACAATTCCAAGGAGAAATCTTACTCCCATATACTTCAGTCCTTTGTGATTCTGAAATTTCAGTATCTCTCTCAAGAGAATAATTTAAAAAAAAAATGACAAAAAGAACAGAGCATCTTTTATATTTTGAATATTAATAATCACAAAGATCTTTCTTTGGACCAGAGAAATTTCCTGGTAAGTGTTCTGATACAGACTGTACAATAAAGTATGTATTAAAGACAAGTGACACCAATAATACTTTTGGGAAACATAGGTCTAAATTTGAACCCCACCTAGGCAAATTAAAAATGTTTATTTAATACAGCTCCACAGTTATTAGATCAAGATATGCACGTAAGTAAGTTCCACTATATATTGACTGGTGAAAAGTCAGAAATATATTGAAAAATGTGGAGAAAGCTGATATCATGATTGATAGAAAGGATTCCTTCATGAACATAATGTATCGACTAGGTCATCTCAACTTTTCTATGCAAAGATTGCACTTTCTGAGGTTCTTTATTTCCACAAGCAGAATGACATTACAGACCTCCCAGGCAAGGCCCGTCATATACTGGGTTTTCTGAAGATTGTTTCATTGAAGTTTAATTCTGGTCATTTTGCCAAAGCAGCAGTCACTGTTGAAAGTGCTTCCTATCCCGAGTTAAGCTTCAAGTCTTGTCCACAGGGTGAGATCTGGACCATTTTGACTCTTCCTAAACACATGCATGTGGTCTCTCAATTGTCCCCAGTGCCGGATCAGGGCACACCACTGCTTTACTGCTTTACTGTTCCTTCATCTGCTTAGAAACCATCTGCTGGCCTGGGACCCCACTCCCGGGACACCCCAGTTTTATGTATGCAGACAACATCCCCCTGTATCCATATAGCACTTGCATCGAGTTTGCCTCCGCAAATAATCTGTCCCAATGTTTTAGGAGAGTGAAAAAAACCTTCTGGAAAAAATTGCCACCTCCTAAATTTACTGGGCTTTTTACTCTCCTAAATCTTAAAGCTGAATTCTAGCAGTGGTTTAAATCATTGCAAATTTCTCAGAAGGGATTAAGCATTTTAATCATACTGACATGAAATATATCCGGTGATATATCCATTGCATAATCGAAAATAAAAATGAAAATCTTCTAAAAATATTAGCTAATTTAGAGTATCAAGGACACCGGGTAAGGACATTGAAGGATTAGCAATCGCAGTCTAAGATAGCCAGGCAGCCAGTTCAAACACATTACAAAACCTTTCTAAAAAGTAGAAAACCGCTGGGGTTTTACATCAGATCATATTTCCCTGCAGCTCTGTCACTGTCTTTTTGTACATTGCAAACAGTCTCAGAGACAAATTTAGCAATCACCTATATGTCAGGCAAGTTCAAGTGCTGGCCTGACAGGAACTGTGATGGACGTCCTCGCCGTGGTCCCTGCGGAGCCACTTCGCATCCTCTGCCAGGCCAAGCCGGCGGCTGCGGCACAGGGCGACAGCGTGGGCTGTGTGTGGGGAGATCATCCACCTCCCACCACAAACGGTACTGCGGGGGAGATAGATAGGCAGAAAAACCTCTCGTCTGCATAGGGTTGGAACCGTGACATATTTTGTTCGTGATAGACTTACCCCCGGCCATTAGCAGCAGCTCCTGGGTTTCAGGCATAAAAAAAAATATCTCCCTGTGTTCAGGAAGATAATTCACCTACTGTCACCAAGGGGAAGCACGCGAGGTGCCCTGGATGACAAGGGCCACGATGACACCTAGTAATTTCTCCCAACTTCAGTGCACAGCAGGGAAGCTAAATGGGTCTCAGATGCAGGAATGGTGTGCCTGTCACGCTGGTGTCCCCCCTCAGGGTCAATCAGTGTGGGCCAGGCAAGCCCCTTATGTTCAAGCATTACCACTGAGATCACAACTTGTAATCGTTTCCCTCCACTTCCATACTCTCCCCAAAGCACCTCACTATTGTTTTCCTTGTTTTGGATGCATATGCTTCAGCCTTGAAATAATAAACAGACACCAGGAGAAGGATACGCTGTTTTAGAGAGGAGATGATTGAGTAACTCAGAAATCTCTGAACAAAAGAGCAGAATTTCCATGAAATTGTCTATTTGTTTTAATTACCCGGTATTCTGGGGCCAAGCTGTTTCAAAGTCAAATGACTATAATGAGCCTTTAAAATCTATATTTGGATAGGTAAACAAATAGCGCTGAGCATTGCTGTTGCTTTTGCCTTATAAAGGATGAGCAAGTGGCTTCCAGGAGATGTGCAGCCACTCATTTAGGCAGGTCAGTGGCTCTAGTGAGCTACCAGTGTAAATGAAAAGCGAGAACAAGAACTAGCTCTGGGAAAGACTCCGGCATAGAAGTCTTACTCAGTTTACACCTGCACTTTTCCAGAAACAGCAGTGAAAACTGTGTCTCTCAACCCTCCAAGTAATGCTTGATTTCATCTTTAAAACACAGAACTAATGAAACTTGAAAGAAAAGTATCCGAATTAATAAATGCTGCTAGCAGACGAGGCAGAACGTTTTTGGGCTGCAGCAGAATAGAAATAAGTATAGAGACATTTTGCTAACCAAAGAGTGAAGCTAACTTCAGGGGCAAAAGAGTGAGGTGTTACACTTCAAAAATGAATTGTAGAGTTTTTCTCATTTTACACATATTGGGGACAAGCCCAGGAGGACAATACTGGTGTGCGTCCAGGAGATTTACTCTGAATTTGCACCAGCGCCACACAGCAGAATTAGCATCGCAGTCTCTGGGGAACAGCTCCCTTTTGGTCAAAATATTTTACAGATAGGTTGCCAGGAACTGGAATGTAGTGGAAACAGCAGTTCCCAAACTAGGACTCGCCCTCTGGGAAAGACGGGAGGGTACGAGAGGTACTGGCAGGGCTGCAAACTGAGAAGAGCGGCTGTAAACCCAAATGCTGGGCGCTGGATGAGTTGGGGAGGAAAGGGGGAGAGAAAGGTCACGAATGGTAGAGTTCACTTGGGAGAGGGGCACGGGAAAAATAGTTTGGGAAATGCTGCAGCAGAAGCCTTTTTTTTTTTTTCCAAATCCCTTCTTTTCCATTGTTGCTTCCTTGAACAAAAGCAGCCCATGAAAAGACAAAGGCTTAAATCTAAAAGACTTGACACATATTTCCTCATCTCAGTATCAGATATCTCCTGCAATATTTGCAATTCTTATACCATAAATAGAAATGCTTGAACGCAGAGCTCATTTCCTGGTTTCTCAGAAAATGACATACTCTTCCTACTTGCCAGTTTCCCACATCTCTCCGTGCTGAGAGGTGGCCTGCCTTTCCCCACCATTGTAGTGGTTGTTCTCTTTTCCAGCAGCCACAGCCTCACATTCGGTAACCTTTGCCCTTCCATTCGACCGGAGCCAAAATGCCACCTTTAGAAAACTAACATACCAGAGAAAATGGAAGTATGAAGCTGGGCAAACCAACATGCTGTTATCTTACCCTGTTTGTCACCGAGGTTTATTTTCTGGAAATCATGTGTGGATTTTAAATTCAGGAAAGATTTTCTAAAAGAACCGGAACATCTGAAGATTCGGGATCTCCTTACCAGCACAGCCCCCTTTAAAACTGAACCTCTTGCAACATGGCAAATTTGAGGCAGAACAAGTATTTACAGAAAAAGAATAGTATTTTACCTGCAGGCCTCTTTGAAGTCTTGTCGTCATTACTAGAAATTTCATTGAACTATCTTGCCATCCCCCAAATCAGCTTTCTGATGAAACAAGAGAGCTTCACCTTCTTTTTGATCCTATAAGTGAAGCCATGTGGAAATGATTGGGAGTGACGTCACGAGTTCAGCATTATGATTTAAATTTGGGATCAAGCAGGAGGAGGGGAAAAAAAATTACACGCATCCATGATTACTGTGTTTGGGTCATTCAGATGCAGGCTTAAAAAAATAGAGTCTTGTCTCAGTGAATATGAAAAGTACCATGGGATCGTTTAATAGGAACTATTACTTGCCCTCATATGTATATATCCAAAACTTCTACCTCTTCCCCAGTTTTTCATTGTTTATGTGACTTTTTGATCGCTGTTATCAGTACCAGAGGCAATTGTGTTTTGATGATGCTGTATGTAAATAAGTTTTAGGCCTTTCAAAAGGAGAACCATGTGTTTCCATAAGCTCCAGGCCCTTTCTGGCCTCTCACGTTGAGCACCCAGAGCATGAAACATCCCAAAGCACTGAGTTTAAAACACTCATCCATGATTATTACTAATTATAGTAAAATTCATGTGTCTGGAAGGTGACTTTTTTAGAAAGGACGTTTACTTACAGAAAAAGTTGAACAAGTAAATCAAGGGTCAGAGAAAACAGCTTGCAGGGAGAAACTTAAGGAACTGTATCTGCTTAGTTCATTACAAAGAAGACTTAAAAGTGGGCTTGCCAATTTTTGGTTAGGAATCCTCCAGGAAGAAAGCTCCCCAGTCCCCAGCAGAATTGGGAGCAGCGCTGAAAGGTGGTGCTGGAGGTGAATTGGCAAGGTGCTTCACATGTGTTTTCTGAGCCAAAGTAATTCACCATGGGAACCACTACTGAGAAAATACAATCTCCTCATGTCACAAAGAACACGAGTGGCCCCTTTTGAGAGACTTGCTTTAGCCAGTCTCAAATTCTGCTTTATGCTGTGCACTCAGTTCAGAGGAACTTGGGAAGAAGATGATACACAGGGTTGCTAGTTCACTTCAAATTGTAGACATCTAGAAAGGCCTTAGGTTTGAGTTTTTGTTTTTTTGTTTTTTTGTTTTTTTTTTTAACAAGTGGTCATTGAAATGGGAAGAAGAGTTTTCCTGTAACAGCTTTATGGCAATGTGAGCAGTGGGGGTTGAAGACAGAGCAGGGCCTGTGGTAGGGTATGAGAGAACATCCAGGAGCATTATAGCAAGCACAAAAGTGACCTGGGATCTACACAGAGAATTCAATTCTTTGGCCTTTCAAGCAAGACAGTAGATATGTTTTCTTAAATAGAGGTAGATATGTTTTGGCACTAACGAATAACGCTCATTTCTAACCTCTGATTCAACACTAAGCTCATACTAAAATTATATAAATATTTCACTGTATGTGAATACCTACATTCATATCCACTCTCTGACTTGCGGTATTCATTAAATCTTCCTTGTAGCACACACAAACACACACCACCCAGAAATAAATGAATGAGATGAGAACTTTCAGCCCCAAGACTCATTTCAATATTTAAGCTTTTACTTGCTTCTCCAGGGATATTCATGTCAATGTGTTAATAAGCCAAGGATGGCCTTTTCCATGCCTGAAAATATGTGTTCAAACTCAGGAAATCGTGCATGAAGTGGGATAGGAGCCTTATGATTTCTCAGAGGGAAAAAGTAGAGTAGTTCTCTATTATGCAGCACAAGCCTCAGTCCACAGTTAACTTTAACAAAAGCATCACCATGAGCAGTTCAAGCAAACAACAAAAAAACCTCCCTTTACCTAAAATCACAAAATAATTATATGACTTTGGAAATACCTGTTGTACTAATTCACAGTTGATACTGCTGCTACTGTGGAATAGCTTCCTCTGAGTTTTCTGCTATGGAGCACAAGATATTGCCAACTCCAAAAGTGATTTGTAGTTAAGATCCCTGTGAATCCATCTGCAAGTGTTCACTGTCTTCCCCAGGTAGTCCTTTAATTTGGGCATTAAAGAAAAATCTAATCTGAGATGTGGTCATTACGAAAACAGTGCTTCCAAATGGAGTCATTTGGGAAGAGTTATACAATAAACACAAGTTTACAAAAAAAGAGAGATGTATTATATATGATATATGAAAAATAACATATTTGCATTAGTCTCACGCTCTAGTAAATATGAAAAATCACATGCCAATTTATTCTCAGAAAAAATTTGTAATTTACAGAAGGAAGAGGATGTTAATAATGATTATAATGTTTAGATGATTATACATATCACTGGTTTTATTTATCTGGTAACTGAATACATTCTCATTATAAATTGCTCTCCATGGTGTAAAATGGCAAAGAGCTATTGCTTGCCATGGAGGTGAATATCTGTCCTCATACTGTAAGCATGGCTTTCATATTATGGTGTTAAATATAATTTGCTGAGTGAAACTGACTTGAAACCTAGAGTTTACTGTTTAAGTAAAGACCTACAGGGAACTACTAAAAGATAGATGAAACTGCTTCATCCACCCAAGAAATTCCAGGGTGAAGGCTAAGAAGTGGCAGCAGAGGCAGCTGCCCTGAGCAGCATCCTGCAGGGAGAAACTGCAGTGTGTCTGTGCTTCATCTGCCCAGCTCTCAGTCCTGTGTAGGAGGGAAAGTTCACTTTGCTTGTGGTCTTGGGCTAATATGTTGAATTACTTTCACTACCTTCTTGGCATAATATGCTGGATTAGGACTAATTCCCCATTTACAGTTCCAACAACCTTAGATACAAACAGCAACTGTGGGAAGAGGCTGTTTCCAGCAGACATGGAGAGTAGGTAGCTGCTGGCAGTCATAGGGTAGCATCTTAGCAGGCTGCAGCTAAATCTTCACTGCTGAAGGCATTACAAATTCTAGCTATATCCAGCTTCCCTGCAAGATATTCATGATGGTGGAGCACAGTTGTGGAGAACACAAAGGGGAGAACACATCTCCCCTTTCCAGGAACCTCTTGGTACCCCTAGTTAAAGGGATGACAACCTGTCAGTCTTCAGGGCCAAAAGCTGGCCAGAGGATGAGGTTCCTTATTGTTCTTTGCTAAGACAATGCAAACACTTGCCTTACTGGAGTTGCAGTAAGTTTTCAGCGGGCACTTCTGTACAGCTTCAGCCCAACAAAGATATACTGCATGCAGTTGCTTCTGCACAATGAGAAGATGTTTAAATCCAGGGCCATCTTTGGATTGCTTCTGAATTCCCACAATGGGACCCAGGTTTCCTTCCTTGCCACCATTTTTCTTCCACATATACCCTGGCTTTCTTAAGCTTCCCAGACCATATGGCTTTGATGGACCCACCCAGTCAAATCCCGACAGTCCCCAGGCCGTAGGCCCTGAACCTAAGTGCTGTAACAGTTTAATTTGAGCCATATACTTTCTGGGAGAGCAATTCCATACTTATTTAAAGCAATCCAGTGGAAAGGAACTCTCTGAACTTAGACACTGACTTCAATGAGGATTTTTTCTGCGTATGCACAGCAGAACTGAGCTATTAACTGCTGATAAAGGACCGGCTCTTTGAAATATGTTTTGTACTTTGATGTTTTTTTTAAGAAGGAAGTTAGAAGAAGTTAAAAGAACATTTAGATTCAGCTATCAAGTATTCAAAGAACTTAGGAGTTCTCAAATTAAGGTGTCATTTAATAAGGCATGGGTCACATACAAGTTTAAGACTATAGTTGGGCATACGCAAAAGAATCCTGAAGTTTCTCAGATTATTATCATTCTGGCTAAAGCCTGAGATAGGTTTTGGTTTGAGTGGCCAAAAGGACAAATTGGTCTGAGATTTTATGTGGTTTGAACTGCTTTGGTGACATGTGTCTGGTTTTTTGACCATTTTTTGAAAAAAGGAAAATTGAAAAACTGACAACATTTTGGTGTTCCCCAGTAGAAATCTATGAGAGATTTGTGTTCTCAGCTTCTTGAATAAAATTAAATAGGATATCATGCCCTACGTAGACCAGCTACTATGAGATGGAGAAGTCAAATAGTGAGGGATGGAATGTTCATAGCTATTCCATTTTCAAAATCACTTTTCCATTTCTAAGCTATCCCAGTGTCCTTTGACTCCTATAAATCTCATTCATCTACATGTGTGTTTTGCATGCTTATTCCTGCCTCTTTCAAAATCGTAGCTTTGTATATTAATTAGGTTGTTTCTTCCTCCTTCTCCTGTTTTATGGCAAACAATATGTTAAATTTATATGCAATCTTTTTTTTCCAGTCTAGTAAATATCAAGTAATGTCAGGGGAGACCGGTACCTCTCTTGCAGCTCCGGGAAGGTACATGATTGACCCAGCTGACATATCAGAGCTGTGTGAGGATGAAGCTTGTTCAGTGCACTGGAATTTTTTGCAACTCTGCAATTTTCAAGTATGTATACTTCAGCCTGTTGTAGATAGATTTTCAAAAGGTTGTCAAGGAATACTACATTTTTTATTCTTTGTTGCCAAGTTTTTAGTCTCTTATTGGGAATATTCAGTTTTCTGTAAACAATTGAACATCCAAGCCAAAGCAAGACTGGTTTTATAACCCCCGATGGTTATCACATTTCTCTGGTCTATTGTTCATATCCCTGTTTCAAATTGGACAGCATAGCAATTTTTAATCTGGTGTTCTAGATTTCAGGTAAATGATGTAACCAGCAGGCTTTTCTCACATTTCCATGAAAACAAGTCCAGGAGATCATTTGTTTGTTCGAATGTCAATCAAGCACATTTTCACTTCTTGGCCACATGTACCCTTGAAAAGTGTGCATTCTATAAATACAACTGGTACAGACCAATATTAGTAGGAAGAGTTTGAAATAATTCTTATCATCTTACTAGAAGAAACAGTCTTTATTCCTTAAATGTCTGAAGATCTAAATTTAACAAACACTTGTATATCTGGGCCTTTCATCTGCTTCTGTTAAGTAGGGTTTTTAAAATTTCTTTTTGCACTGCTGCACACGTCCAGCTTCAAGTTCATTATAGAAGATTGGTATGCTATATCATAAGACAACAAAGCACTATATACTACAGCCATCTGTGTTTGTTCCATGATAAACAGGGGGAGGTTTTTAACCAAGACTTTTGTAATTCAAAGGAAATTCTCAGCTGAAAACATGATTAATCTCCTGATGCTCTGTTGATGACATAAAGATTAACAGAGAATGACCAGCCTCTCTTCTCTTTTGGACACATATAGATGCCTCCTGGGATGCTCTGCTAGTCACCTTATTTCCCCCCGTGCATTTAGCCCCCTGTGTAAGAGGGAAATCAAGAGCAATGATTGCCTGAGAAATGACCGCACTATGTGAGGTATCACCATCACTGCACACTTTGAGGACAGGCCGACTGAGCTCTTAAAACCTCTGGGTTTGTCAGATGACATCAAGCGCAGAAAGTAGCAGGAATTTGCAAGAAGAAGTTACTAGTCCTGCTTAACTTATTTGAAGTGAAACTCTAAATGTTTGGGAAGGGAGGAAGGACGAAAAGGGAGAGGGAGAAAATAAATGTTATACCTCTCATATCAATTTTACCGTTTGTTTCATAAAAAGATGTTAAAGCACAAGTCACTTAATTTTACCATTTATGTACCACAAACTCTTTGGAGGAAACACTGTGAAACCTAGAAGCTTTTTGGAATAATATAGTATCATCTGGAGAAAAGTGTATGTGTTTATGCTGTGTTTTGTTACTGACCACTAATTCCTTAAATTAGTTTGTAGTTAACTCTCTCTTTTTGTAAGTGTGTAACGGGTTGCTGAGTCAAATATTTTACTGACTTCAATTTGTGATAAGTACGCTAGTCAAATGCTGTGGTGATGTGCATTAAATGAGTTGCAAAGCGATGATTGAGTTATGCCGTCTTCCCAATGGAGAGCTAATAAAAGACTTTATACCTTACAAGCCATCATAACTCTGTATATGCCACATGAAATAAGGTATTAAAATGTTTTAGAGAGCTTTAAAAATTTTATTGGCACTTTTTTGGTATTGCTCCACCTATAAAGCTGGACTTCGCTAATTAGTAAGGACCTAGGCTCAGGGAAAAAAAAAATAAAATGTCTGGGAAATATTGGACCCTTTAAATTTTAAATACTCCAGCTACAGTAGGTTTTGCTGTCACACGGTTAATGAAGTACGCTTAGACCAACTGGTCATCTATCCTAGGCAGAACATTCATACAGATTAGTCAGTACATTCACTTGGGGTTTCTGATTTAATTTCGAAGCGAATTAAGTTCTTAGTTTGGAGGAATTATTTTATTCTTCTCAGGATCTTGCTGCTCGTTGAAAGATAACTGTGTGCAGAAGAGTGATTAGCTATTCTATACATCGTAACAGTGTCCAGTCAAAGCATTCCTAGCTGCAAACGGATGGGTCAGCAACACTCCTGTCAGAAAACATTTTTCATGAAAGGAAGCAGTTGGACATTCCAACTAATTTAAAACTCACAGAGAAGCATATGAATCCTATATCCCAGAAAAATCAGGCAGTCATATTTTTTGCAAATGCTGGGCCTCTGGTAGTCTGTCTGATGGACATGTGCTTGAACAGAGCATTGGAGCCCAGCACACTTCCAAATGAGGCCTGGAGCCATAGATGTCTGTGATGATCTGCATTTTAACCCTTACTTGCATTTGACTTTTTCTGCCTTGGTAAGTATCCAACTTGCAATTCCTTAAATTGTATTGGAGACTTAGTTATGCTTACCCTAATACACAAAACTTACGATTCTGGAGACCTCTATAAAACAGCCTCTGCTTTGGAGATACATGAGTGGAGTGAGGAGGGGGCAAACAGTGGTGCCAGACCACGATGAGGGGTTGCAGATGACTGGGGTGAAGCTGTTGAGCAGTGGGAAAGCGTAGCTGGGGTAAATTCCCACTGCCTCAGCCCCACTGGAGCCTTGTTGTAGGAGCTTCTCTTGGCTCTGACCCCCAAAATTTCTGTCTTCATTGTGTTTTTTTCACATATTGATGATACAATTTACATTAATGTCACGTAATGATGTTTTACCACTATGAGTTTAAAGAAATGTATCTTCCTCTTTTCACTGAATCATCTAGCTGCCACAGTCTCAGGAACAACTACTCAGTTTCCTCTTTCCTTCTGCCTCTAGGTTATTTTCTTTGGCTAAACCAGATAGGCAAATTCAGGGGAATAGGAAAAGGCACAGGGTACCCTCTCTGCTTCCCTCTGCAGACAGTGGCAGATGACTTGTCACACCTGCCTCTGCACCTACTCCTCACCCATTTTTGGGCTGAGATGTCACAGAGACTCTGAAGTGTCACCTAGGTTTCCCAACAGTGGGCCATCTGAAAGGCAGTCAGGCAAACGATGAGGATGATTTCTTGCTTAGGATGCCACTGCAGTGCAAACTACACCAGGAAAAGCCCCTAGGACAGTGGGAGCAGGTCTTTAAATAGGCTCATCAGAGGCTACATCTGCAGTACAGCTGGAGGATCGACTGCAGAATACCAAATAAGTTTAAAGTCGCTGGTGAGAGGGGGATGGTACTTACCGCAGCAACGAGACACCGGGACTTTGCCTATTTAGTTGCTGTCAGCAATGTTCCACTGTTACCAGGATTTAAGGTTAACTCTAGCTCTAATATATGTACGTACCTCTGATTGCAACGTGGACAGCGAGTAAATGGCAGGACTTGAGAGTGGTTTGGCACTAGTCTACTACTCTCTGCATATCTCTGTAGGAAAAGGCAACCAGCAAGTTTTCTGTGGAGATTATGGTGGAAGATAGTCAGATTTTCCACTCACTAGACTTATGGAGAAGGACCTTTATCCTAATTTACCTGAAACTGTCTAATTTAACCCTTAAGATCCCACCGTATTTTGCCGCTCCAAGTAAATCTTTCTAATAACTAAAAATCAGAGCCTGGCAAGAACCACCACATGATCGCTTTGTGCGCAACTGGTGGTATAAGAGTATAAGCAAAACATTTTTAATAGTGACTGAAATACTGATATGTATTTTCAAGATTTGGTGACTAGGCCATAAGGATGTCCATATAATCCCTCTATCTGGGACTTCATGCTTCAGTTGCTGCTTATCCAATAGACATTTGTGGGACATAAATATGATTTGGAATATCTGCATCACACTTGTGGACTGTCAGCTGGACACTTAAACTTTTCTATATGCAGTTCATAGGTTTTCCCCTGCAGCCTATCCCAGGGACCATCTTTAAGTCAGGACGTGAAGAGAACAGTACGGTAGCTTCAAAAAGATATAGGAATGGTTGCCTTAGTTCATAGCAGAGCAAGAATTGTATCATACAATTCTTTAAAAACAGAAATATCCCTTGCTCAAATAAACACCCACATCCTGTCTGCAAGACAAATTAAAATTTCCTTTTGCTTTGTCTCAGATCCAAATTACTCATCTTTTTGACAAAAGAGATGTTATTATTGAAGTATAAGCATTCCCAAGACAGTGGCAGATTTTCTAAGAGGCTCTTTTTTCAGGTCAAGGAAGCTGGGCAGAGCGTTGCGTGGTGCTACTTCTCTGCCCACATTCCAGGTGTGATTTCACACACTAAGCTGACGTCACCTCCTGTTTGCTCTCCTTTGCCCTGCTCCTTCCACTGTGTCCCTCTGCCTCTTTCCTTTCTCATCTCTTGCCTTCCTCCCACACTTGCCTCGTGGCAGAGTCTATTAGCTGAGAGATTTAACTCACCAAAACCAGAAGAGAATTGCCCATTACCCAAAAAGAAGAGAAATGCCCATGCTCCCCTTCCCATCAGCGTGGGGAGCTGAGCTGGCTCATGGAAGGGGGTGCCAAAATAAAGCGGTGGGAGAACATGGTGGGGAGTGGGCAAGGGGGGAGATTTGTGAAGGAGGAACAAGACCTTCCTCCTTGCTAGTTCTGAGAAGTTTTCACCTAACTCGACGCCTTCAGGTCTGTCTCCATCAGACGCAGCAACCACAATGGAATCATGCCCCTGCTGGATTTTATATACCTTATATTCCAGTTCATTAACCAAGACAAGATTTCAGTTTCAACAAGAAGCTACTAACTATAGCTACCTCTGAGTGCCCAGGAGGCAAAAAAATTTTCCTTTTTTTCAGATTTCCCTCTAGAGTTATTAGGTATTTTACAGCGGCTCAATGGAGTAATAATAGTATCTAGACAAAACTTCATAGATTTTTAAGTGCACACCTGAGAGCAATTATGTCAAACTTCCATTCTAAGTTTCCTCAACATGCCAAGCCTTTCTAGCTGCTTTGCTGTTAGCTGCCAGTATCACAGGCAGATAACAGAATCATAGGCATCACAGAGCATGTGATGAACTTACCATTACCTTCCATTTTTAACTCTGGAAATTTGAAATGGCCACCATCATTTGGGGAGCCAGTACGCAGTAAACTTAAGTAATTAACCAAGTCTGTGGTAAAACAAGAAATTTAAGCTTGTGTCATCTAAAATTTAACTGCACAAGTGCAGCGGGCAAAAGTGTAGATACCAGATTACAAGATCTATATTCATAAATTCCAAACCTAACCGTAAACCATAGCAATCCCTGCTCTTGCAAAATATAAACCAAGAATGGCTGTGTTTTTTGTTATCTTCCTTGCAGGTTATGAGGTACTTTGTGAAAGAAAGTAGTGAACTAAATGAAATAATTTTATTTCACTGTAAATACACCATATAGTAACACAGGTACTTACTAGTAGAAAATCCCAAATGGAGAAAAATTAATTTAGAATTTTTTTCTAACGTGGTTTCTTAGAGGAGTGTAAAAAGATTGCCACTTAACAACTGTCAGTTGTAAAAATATGATGGATTAAGGTTTGATAGTCAGCTGCACAGTGACTTCAGTCTTTTTTGGGTAGGCTGTCAGTCCATAAATAAGATGCATAAATGCTTAGGCACCCCAGTATCTCCAGGTATCTTCTGATTCTGTCTAAAGGGCCCATTTCATGCAAAATTGCCTTTCCTATGTTAGACAAATTTACTGTCTTTCCGCAGCTCAGAGTTCTGGTTTTCAAGGCCGTTGGATATTTGGTGATCCTGTCAACATCTCCGGGTCTTCAGCTCGTCACCACATCTTACTCCCATTGTGGAGCTGTCAGAATGGCTCTGACCCTCTGTCGAGTAACTCAGAGGAACCACAGGCTAAGTGGGTAGCACTGACAGATATGCATTGATGTGGATTTTGCTGGCAAAGTTAAGAACTATTTTTGGCTTTTCATTTTTAATATCCACAAATCAGCAAGAAGTGAACTGGAAAGCGAATAACCTTCTCCAGTAACATTAAGAGGTTATACTCCTTAAGATGTTTTCTTTTTTGGAAATGTGAGTACATACGGTTGGATGACTTAGCTCATAATGCCCCATATGTTAGCTCAAGGATGAGAGCATCAGTAAACCCAATGTCCATTAAAACTAAGTGCTTTCATGCTTTCTTTTGGCATCTGTCCTACAATAAAGTACCTTACCTTGAAATAATCTCCCTTTAATTCGTGGGGATCACCACATTGGCTGGAAGGATGGAATCACTCAGCAGGAGAGAAAGCGGTACCAAAGCCTATGGCCAGCTTAAGCATATTTGTATATTTGCATATTTAGACAGAGAAAGGAATGGAAAGCATTCCCCCACCCCCCCTGTTCGTTGGCTGTCATTTTGAGCATGGATAGAGGTAGGATGAGGTTAAAAGTTCATGAAAGAGAGAGAACACAGAACAACATCCTATGTAACCGCAACAAGGGGCTTAAAACCCTTCCCACGTATTGCCACATACAGTACTCACCGCAAGTAGTCCCCTATACTGTCCGGCCGTGATTACAGTTCATGTCTCAGCCAGAAGCGGGGTATGACAGTCCCAAGCCCGGGCAGGCGACTGTGCTTTCAGCACGCTTTGCTGGACGGATGAGACCTGGCATTTCCAATTAGGGCACTCACACAATGCAGCGGCCAGGCTGTGGCATTGCCATGCAGCCCAGCTCCTCGGCGCAGGCTCCCTCCCACAGCCCCACTTTGCCGGCACCATAGTTCCAAGGTAAGGATTGTGCTTCCTGCTCTATATTTGGGTGTAATAACCACCAAAAAAAATTATATTTATTTTCTGTACATGCTGTCCTCCTCACAGGGTAGTGCAGATGGGGATTTCTGTACAGCACCGTATTGAAAGGATGAGGAAGGACTGCTGGTTTCTTCCAGGCTTGTGAGCTGCCATCAGAAAGCAGCACTTCAAAATGGAAGGGGCAAAGTAAGACCCCATCAGCCGACAGCAAGCAGACTGCCCAGGGAGACAGGGAGATGCCTGCCTGGAGAAGCAGCCGGTGTTTGACAGTGCTTGTAGTAGAAAAGGGATCTGCTTTGACTTTCTTTGGGGTAGACTCATCCTTTATTCTGATATGGCCAGAGTAGATTTAATAATGCTCATCAAAAATGAAAATGATTCACGCGGCAAATTTTGTTTGTGGCTGAATGACATTGAAACACAGGATTAGACAGATTAGCTTGGCCCAGATTTTCTAGCCTTGAGTTTTCTAAGGTTAGAAATAAAACAATTAGCATACATTGGCAGCAGGGCAAGCCAGAGCACGGACTCTGTGTATTTCTGAGTTTCACCAGTCCCGTTTCCAACAGTACAAACAATGACCCCAGAGATCCTTGCCTTTTATTTTTGCCTAATGTATGGGAGGGAATAATTTTTGACTCCAGTTGGTGGGATTTGTATGGTATCTTAATTCACTGGCTGAATCCAGTCCTTATCTCAAAACTATCCACGGCAGTATGTAGCTACTGTCACTCAAAGCCTTCTTGCAGCTATCAAGAAAACTGCTCTGGGCTCATGAATATCACTAGCTTTGTGGATAACTGTGAGGAGTCTCATATTCTAGAGAAATCTTAAAAATAATTTGATCAGATTCATCTCCCACCTGCAACCTGCCACATTTTAGTGGGCACTTTATCTGTTACACTGCTCCCCGACTTACCACAGTAGGGAATGTGCCAGCAATTTTTTTTAGTCAATATTACTGAGGTTTTTGTTCATTGATAAGAGGAGATTCGCTGTACCGAAATAACAACAGAAAGCTTCTAACAGGTGCTGTGATAATTGTTCCTTCTAGCAAAGATCTAATTGATATGATAATCTGTCATCGTCTGGCATTTCATCCTAACTGATTTTTAATGCTATATTGATCTCAGCTTCCATAATCGGGCTCTTCAAATAGTTAATTTTCTTTTTCTCAGAGAAAGAGGAATTGCAGGTTTTGTTTCTTTTAGCCTCATTTACTAACTGGTATATGGTGCCATGGAATTAAATTTTGTATAACTTCTTTTTTCTTTTTCTCTCTCTCTTTTTTTTTTTTTTTTAAAGCAGAATCTATATTTATGGAGCCTAAATAAAATATAGTCAACCTGCATTTGATCTTGAAATCCTTATGTAAGCCAAGATTTCTTACTTGAGAAAAGAAAGTATAACTAAGGAAATTCAATGGTCGTAATTTGCCTATCATTAAAAAGCAATGGTTTGATTACTTACACAAAGGGTGTCACTCCTCATAATACCTCATCTGGAAAAAAAAATAGATGAAGAATTGTCAATTAAAAAAAAGAAAAAAGGCATGCTTGCAGGCTTTTGTGAATATCTTTCTGAACTCTTGTATTCTAACCGATATAAATCAGCAGCCACAGAAGCAGTAGCTAATCTAACAAAGACGTATGGTGCTCTGTGACCCTCATCATCCCCATGCATCTGAAAACAGAACTCAGAACTATAAGGTTACTGCGAATGTGGAAAATGGCAGGCAGTCAGCTCTTTCATCAGGCTTAGCAAAATCGTAAGGATAATAGAAAAGTAAAATATGGAACCAGTTCTTTGCACGGGGATGGGGGAGAGGGGAGAATTTTAGGTCATCTAACAGCTAATGTAAACTACAGGGTGGATTCTTTCCAGAGCTAAGCTTGTGATTACATTAATCATATGCACTAGAGCTAATGCTATACATTACACTTCCAGGATTTAAATAGCGGGCTAGAGCTATAAAGGAGGGAAACAGTCCCCAATATTGGGCATACTATTAATAGATATAAAGAACAGGAAAATAATTGCTGAAACAGCTAGTTGTCTGAATGCTGAGGAAATAGTGAGTGAGCAATTATCAGTTTGTAATCGATGTGACCATTACCCTCTTCTATAGTCTCTTTTTGAGCACATCTTTTGCACCTGGCACTTCAGCCAAACAGCAGCTGAAAGAGGACTCTGTAACACGTCCATAATAGACTGCTCCCCTGCCTTCAGGAGCAAGTGGCCATTTCAATGGCTGCAGATGTTAATGTAAGAATGGACACCGCTAGGTACCATTCTCTAGTCAGAATGCCGGAGCCCTTGTAGTCAACAGCTTGAGCTCTTTAATTCATGATACAGTCTTTATGCTAAAAGGTGTCAAGGAAACAACACTGATAGCTTCTGCTTCAGATGTTCTCAGCAGACCGTACAAATGATATGTTAGCTTAGAAGACCACATAGATGTCCTCTGTTTCCTTACAGTAAAGGCCTTCATTGTATTTTTCTGATGCTGTCTGCCTAACTCGATATGCATGTCAGCTGTGTAGCTTGCTGAATTCTGAACACAGAAAAAAACCCCAACTATGTTATAACTGGTTTTCATTAAACTGCTAAATGGAATACTAAAAGGTAGCCTAAAATCAGGTGCGTTTAATAAAGCTGTATTTGAATTGGCATGCATACGGGTCCCATGTGTTCTTCAGTTTGCTGGTGTTGCAAGTTTATCATCTGTATTACCTATGCTTAAATGTTACTTCACTCCAATAAAAACAAGCATCATTTACAATTTCTATCAAACATTGCTACGTCGGTCCAGGACCAGTTTCATTGGCTAACTGTTTGAGGCAGCATAACACGCTGCTGAATTTATTGGATCTTGGAAAGTGATTTATGCCTTTATGGGTTTGAAGGATTAAAAAAACCAACGCCACAAAACAACAATACAAGGGCACAAAGAGGGGATTTTCTGTATAAGGTACATTTTTAGTTTGAACAGAACTATACAGAGCACTCATTCCCCACAGTTCACTTTCCTTGTTAAATCTGCAGAAGTCCCAGAAAATAAATCCTAGGGAGGAGCAATTATATAAAAGTTCCACTTTGAAGAAAGCTGTGTGATGGGACCTGTTGCAAGAGAGTCTTTTCCTGTTTCTTCACCAAAATTTCTTGGGGGGCGAGAGAGCACGGGGACCGCTGCAGACTCCTCTCCTGAGGGCTCCCTGCCCAGCCCTGGAGCAGGGCTGACGCCCTTCCAGGTCTGGCCGCTTCTGTCTCTTCAGACCTGCTGTTATGACTCAGACGAGGGCAAGTCCTGACTCCGACACAGATCCCAAAACAGTTTGGTATCCCAGCAAGACTGTATAATACGCATTCATAGCCAGACTGCCAAAACTAACCTTGGCCATAGGAATTTGGTGTCCTTGCAACTCTGGAGACACTGCATTCCTCAGATATGATAGATTGCTTGAAACATGAATAGGAGTTTTACAGATTTGCCTCAAACCACCTTTCACACTGACAGTCATAAAAGCTTCTCCTCTGATTTGGAACTCTACAATTCCTACATAGTACTTTGTTTGGTTGCTTACATGGAAACACAACAGTAGGAAACTATTTTATGTAGTTTAGCAGTGAGAAAGAGAGCAAAGAAGCCAGCATTGTGTAATTATCCACCTCTCTGGACCACCATCAAGTAGTGCCCAGAATAAAATTTGTTCATCTCTGCTTTACAGCAGCACCAAAGTGCAACAGGTTTCTACCTTTCCTTTTTCAGATTATGAAGCTGAAATAACTCATAAGAAAAAAGAATCTGAATTTTAATTAGTAATCATGCCCATGGTAAGATAAATTTATGCTTGCAAAGGCTTCAGCAGATGTTTTTCATTGTAATGGCTGAGATCCAGAATCTTTTTACATTCGTATTTTCTTTCTTCAAACTGAAATAAGACCAGAGGTCACTCCAATTTTGTTTTTTGTGTGCATGAAGAAAGTGGACACATGTAGGAAAAAAAGACCCCTCTAAATAGGAAAAATAAATCAGAAGTACCACAAACCAGGATAAACTCAGATTTTCTGAGTGATGCAGACATTTGAAAATAAAAGCCATCTGAAACAGTAATTTAAAAAACACCACAACTTCTTTTGAAGTGAGATTTCTCAATGAGGAAAGCAACTTCTTTGGCTCAAGGAAGGTGCAGTGGCACCATGAAGCTCATGCAACTTTCCCAAATATTTCAGAAACCCATATAAACTCATCCAAACCAAAAAGGAAAACATAAGATATTTGACTCACAAACTAGCCACTAAAATGTCAACTGGTTACAGAATGCTCCACCTGCCAAGGCTGAAATCTAGGACAAAGATCCCAGAGGGGTCAAAATCCTGTAATCTCTACTCAGACCAAAGTCCCATTAACTCTAAAACTTCCCTAAAAATGAGAGAAAATCCCAATCTAATACAATGAGACTAGAGTTAAATGTTTTTTATGAAAACAACACACTTGAGGAAGGTGCCAGGCTGCTAGTCCCAGAAAATAGAAGGCAGCTATAGCTGAGGCAGAAGTAGGACTTGCTTATTCATCAACCTGCTGTGACCTGAGGCCAGGACAAAGAGTTCAGTCTCCCTGCCTGCTTAAATCCTTGGCTTGGGAGGTTTCGTAGCCAGCAAGGGTGCTAATTAGAGTCAACTGTGGTGTTGACACACATGTGCTGAGAACCGGGAGGAGACCAATCTCATTTTTACAACAGCATCACCCAGATAGAGGTTTTGGTTGGTTTGGTTTAATGACTTGATTAGAATTTGAGCCAATAATTTACAAGGGATGGGTGCTGTATCCACTGCCGGTCCTCTAAACCAGCCGGCTTCGTACAGGATCAAATTTATATAACAGTCCAGACTCAGCACTGACATAAATAAGGGTATAAATTTCATGCCAAGTGTAAATGAGTAATAAAGGAGTCACAAAGTAGTATGCCTGTACACTGATTTGGCATTCCTTGTGTGTGCAGAAGCAATTTGGTATGCTATGAGGACAAAATTCAGCCCTGGCATAAATCAATGGGACTCACATCTATTGAACACCAGAACTGAAATAGGACTCAAAAACATTTTAGACTGTGTAGGAATTAGTGATGGGAGGGATATGTGAAGGGAGTATGGATGAGGAACAGCACAGATGAAGAAAAGAGCAGGAAAGAAGCAAGGAGAGAGGAATGTGGAAGGTGAACAGGACGCTCTCTGTTCTGTTTACTGTTCGTTTTCTTCAATTGGAAGCTCCTTATTTATGGTTGTTCTTTTTTTTTTAAATCTAAACTGTGTGATAAATTGGGGAACAGCTTGGAAACACTTAAAAGCCTTTTAATGCTCTGTTACACCTGATGAGTAACAATCATTCAGGTCAGTTCTGAACGAGGTCCAGAGACCTCTGCGGAATTTCCATCTGCTCACCGCAAACAGCTTCAGGGGAATTTGGCCGCCAAATATGCTTGAATCCATAGTGTTATAGTCGAGGTGAACTGAACCCAACGTATACAGTTTTCTAGACCTAGTTTTCCACAGCAAACAGACCCCGAGTGATAAAACCCCCGTAACACAAACACCCAGACACATGGAATGAAGGATACTGCAAATCTGGGTGAAAACAGTGAACTGCTAAGATGTAAGACTGGTAGCTGAAAGCAGGCATGGTTTTACCAGGTGGCTAAGGCGGTTCAGTTGTGACTCATTTTATCAGGCACACTTGCATCGCAAAAACCAAAGGAGAGCTGCATGTCTCTGCTGCTCCCCTACATAAGCTGAAGCATTCCTTGCAGGGTTTATTATTGCGCTGTGCAAGCCTAGAGATCAGCAAACAATGGTAGACGGTATTGCCTAACAGGTTCCAGATTATCCAAATAGTTTGTAAGTGGGCATGAGGGAGCAATGCAGAAGTTCTGCAAATTGTCACCATACATTGCAGACATTTATAAGCTCTCAGGTGTTGATCACAGTGGTTTATTTATATACTATGTGCACAGTGCTAAGGTCCTCAGCACTAACAGAGAACAGAAGGCAGCTTTTTGTTATTTTTTGGTTAGGATTTTTTTCAGACTGAGCACTTGCTACCAGTTTTAGACAGCAGGTTTTGATATTTTAGTAAAAACTTATACTGATGTCACTGTTGAACAAACTTCCACTGTGCAAAGCTCTACAGACATTATAGGCACGGGCATTTGTCTCATCATTATGTATAAATGCACTTAGATTATCAAAATACTCTCTGATATATTTTTTGAGGCTTCCCAGAACAGGAAAAAATAAAATTCAGGATAAGGTATGGGTATGTGAAATCTCCACTGTCAGCAAGATGTACAATTTCACTACATCTATTTTGTGCATATTACCTGCATTTTGTTACCAAACCCAGTAGAACCTACTTAACTATATTCAAATCACATTTAAATTAAGTGGCACAGTTTCTGAATGTATTTCTTCACAACATACTGAAAGTTTGCTTATAATTGATGTGGTAAGAGTAAATTTATTACAATTATTCACCTATTTGATCAACATCCACCCACATACTGTCACTCCTTGCTGAAAGTTTCCTCCCCATATACTTTGAGAAACCCATTTAAAGCCATAAAATGTTGGCATGTTTTGCTCCAGTGCAAAAGCTCTTTTCTTCAGCACTACTTCAGCAAATTGTAGAATAAATAAAAATTGTTCTCGGGTTCTTAAAAATGCTCAGGCATAGGCTTCCAAAGGCTATCAGAAACATAAACAAACACACTTCACAGCACACCACCATCAACCAGCAAAACATTGGTTGCTGAAAATTATGAATACTTCCATGGCAACGGGTAAAAATTAATAACAGAGAGTGGAATGACAATAAATACTTTCCTGTTGGCATACAGACCCTTAAGAATTTTTTTCAGATCCTTCCCTGAGAACAGAGAGGATGGAAATTTCAGGGGAAGCTCATCTGTCTTGTGGACTGCACTTACCAGAATAAGGCTGATGCGGTTGCCTGTGATTAAACTCAGAACATTTCAAAGCCAGCTTCAAATACCATCCAGTGTATCTAGCTCCTGGCTAGACTCCATCAGAGGGCAAAGCCTGGGCTAAATGGTAGGTTATCTAACCACCTGCTTGAATCAGACAGATCTAGGTTAAAATATGCACTACTGTAATCACAAGTTTTACTTCATTAAAATCTGGAGCATGAGCACACAGTAAAGTGTGTGCATTTTCAGAGCTGGACTAGGAAATGTTACACGGCTGCCTTGACTCCCAGAAGGCTCCATAGATCCTTGACCTTTCTGCCATCAAGCAACCTAAGCAGTCATACTGATTTGCAGAGCCAGAGGTAATTGGGACAAGAGAAAAGTCCCACAGGATCCCTGACCGTCTCGGTTCTGCGCAGCACAAGTTCTCCTGTGCAAGAGGGGAAATGGTCCCCCCTGCCCATATCACAGGTGGTATTAAGGTTTAGTCATAACGGGGAACAGGGTATAAGAAGAAAATGATTGGCATATAATTATGTTAATCGTGGCACCCGTACACTTCATTCAAGATTGAAGCTCAGCAGCTGTACAAATTAGGTGTTTGAAAAGAAAAGAATTTGGTGACTAACCTTGAATCTACTGTCCTTAAGCAAACAGAAACTTACTTATCAGAGACACACTATCATTTTTTTGGAGAATGTCATAAAAAGGTGAGAATTCAATATTTTAAAGCTCGTGTGCAGCATCTTAATAAAATATTCTGCCAATCATGCAGGAAAGTTCAAGCATCCTCTTTAGATCAGACTGGATTTACCCAAGTCTAACAGTTGGTTTATTTTCCTTCAACAAACAAATTTAAGCACTAAAGTTGCCAGGAAGCAGCTTCCTAGGTCATCATCTTAGTTACCTTCTCACACATAATGAAATTCATTCATGTACAGGCTGCTTCGGAAATCAGAAATATTTTTCCCCTTCACCCCTGTCTCCCACCTTTCAAGACTGAAAGTTTGCTCCAGATCTGACTGCTTGGGTTTATGCTGAACCTGTCCGTAGCTGGCAGAGAGCAGAGAAGGCGTGTATGTAACAGAGATGGTTCAGCTTTAGAGCACATAAAGTTATGCTGCTGCTGACTGGGACCCGTCAGATAAGACAGCCCAACTCTGTGTGTGAAATAGCTGCGAGAATGGTGAAAATCCTTTTCTTGCTACCATCTCACACAGTATCTTTGTGAAGATCACAGGACAGATGAGACGCAGTATCCAGTTTTACATTACTGAAGTGGGGACTGGTTTGTCGAAGTCTCACAGGAATCCCTGACTTAGTTTCCCAGGAGCAATCAGTAGCATGTTCCAGAGAAAATCTTCTTATCCGCTCCTGGCTAGCTAGCATCAAGCTGAGGAACAGATGGTACGATCCTTTAGGAAAATGGAGATAGATGGACTGAGGCGAATTAGACCGTTCTGATCTATTTATCTGATGAGAAATGAAGCCCTGAGCTGGCATCGCCTTTTCCTGAGGTGGGAGCGGCAGCAGCAGATGTGAAGATGAGCAGGTGAGACAAGGAGATCAGAAGGCATCTGGCACTAAGATGAACATCTCCTTTACAGCAAGCTTGTGAGCGGCTGGCCAGCAGCCTAGCTGAAATTAGCACCTTCTCAAGGTTTAGCTATCAAAGCAGGAAGCTAGGTAAGACTGGGTGATGCTGACAGGAGGGAGAAGTCTTCTGTTAGAGTACCTTTCCAGGGATTACTCACTAACAGGGTTTTGTTAATCTTTTTTTTTGGATTCTTGCCTGTAACCACAGCAACTGAGAAATCACCTCTTTCTCCTGTGACCAGGCAAAATACTGTTCACTCTTTGTTAATAGAGGTCTGGCAACAGCCTTTATGATTTGATGATTTCAGTTCCTACTCAAAAAGCTCCAGTGAAAAGCCTCCCTGAAAAAGCTCCAGTGAATAAAGAAGTAACAGCCTGGCTGAGGTGGTCCTATCATCGTCTTCACCCTCTGAAGCGCCTCTTCAAGAGGTCTTCAGAGACATCTGCAGAACTGGCCCGTAGCACCTGCTGTAGGTATTTGAGAGGTTCCTCAGGCAGTTTCTGTCTCTTTGTCCTGGTGAAGCAGAGTGGTATGTGTGGGTACGGGATCAGACCTTGGAGGGTGCATGACAGCCGTACCCCAGAGCTGAATGGCCGTGTAGAGCATTGCACCAGCAAAGCTCCTGCCAGTCCATGAAGCCACACGTGTGCCTGGGCCTGGGACTGCTGTTTTGTCAGAAACACCTTGCTTTTGCATTCCTATGGATTTAGGTGTGCCCACGATAAGGGTGGCTGGGAGGCAAGTGCTGGATCAGGCCCTGTCCCCTTTTCTCTTGGCACTTTCCCTTTCTGCCTGCCCAGCTGGGTAAATAGGGAAAGAAAATGCAGGGGCAGAGGCAGGGTTCTCCCAAACGTTCTTACTCCTCTTCCCATTTGTATGGAGAAACAAAACAATCAAAAAAAAAAAAAAAGGGGGAAAAAAAAGAAGAAGGAAGAAAAAACCAGTTGTCTTCTCCCCGCAGCAGGAATCACAGTGTGAACAGCCACTGAGTGACAGAGTAAGAGCAGGAGGTTGGGCTTAGCTGCTTTTATTCCTTGGTGCATGTGGCTTACAACAAAGGCCATATGCCCCGATTCTAGGCATCTTTACTCTTTTAAGCAGTCTTCAGCATGCAAGTAGCTCTATTACACATTATTAATCATTACAGCATACGGCTGTAAAGTTAAAAATTAGAAAAATCTTATCGGTTGACAGGAAAAAAGGTAAACTAATAGTCTTTTTTGGTGGGTGAGTTATTTGCAAGGCATTACTGATTTCTACACAAGTACTCATTCTTCATAGAGATTGAAAAAAAAAAAAGTTTAGAATAATACCCGTCAAACTATGAGGTTATCTGTGAATTGCTCATTTTGACCATTCACTATCAATGACATGCAATTTGTCCCATGAAATATTTTCTGCTATCTCAATGTGTGAGATAGTTTTATACAAGAAAAACGACTGAAGAAGGCTAGGACAGGTTTGTGAATGCCACCAAGTGAACTGCTATTCAACAAAAGACATGAGACAGATTCTGCTCCTATTACTCTTGTATTTCTAAGAGACTATTCAATGTAAGATTGATCAAGTTGTCAGTTACAAATGACATCAAACAAAAACCTGTGTGGCTTATTGATGAGTTTATTTGCAATGCTGTTCTCTGCTTTTTCTGAAAACTAAAGCATATTGAATTTGCTCGACATAATGAAGCTGATTCTTTATCTGTCACATTCTGGTACCAAGCAATTTTATATACATTTACAAATAAAGCTCTAAGGTATAATTCATTTCTCATTTTTCCTCCTCAAAAATGGCAGAAGTCTACATACTTCTTAGAATTCAGTTATACCGCAGAGTAACAGAAATGTCTGATAGGATCTTTTCCATTTACAAAAAAGATAGTGGCTCAAGAAACAAAACCTTGGCATAGAAAAGGTATGTTATTCTGTATTTCGTTATTCCACATTTTGGCACAGGCAGCTCAGTTGATTAGCAAAACCAGTTGTTTAAAATATTGATCTTATTAGTAAAAATAAAGGAAAGTCTATTACTTCTTATCCTTGCACTTCAAGAAAACTCCTCATTTTAATACAAGAAGATAGAGACCTGAATATTTCAGTAGAAGCAAATGATAAAAAAAAGCAAGCCCTGTTTTGAAATGTGCCTCAAATTTTGGAAAGAAAATACAGCTGGGCCCTCTTCAGTCTAGTCTGTTAACTAACCTCATCAGGTTGAAATCCAGCCCTTTCCTATAAGCACCAGGCTTTTGTAGTGTTTTCTCGACCCACAGTCAGCCCCAGCTCACTAAGTGCTTGCATATGCATAAACAGAACAAGGCATCCTTCCCCTGTCTGCCCCCTGAAAGCCTCAAATGCTCAAGTAAAGGGGAACCTTTTAAGCAGGGTTTTAATTAGCACCCATTGTTCCTTGGCTGGCAGGACAGGCAGAAAGGCCCAGTGATTTGAAAACTGCCATCACAGTGGGAATCTAACTTTGCAATTGAATCAATCTGCGAACTCCACAGGACTTGTACACTGAACATAAAAAAAAAAAAAA
>VXBO01015189.1:323587-355211 GCA_013400135.1 Rhinoptilus africanus
CTCTCCTGTACCCCATGACCTTTCAAAGACAATGGAGAGTGGTCTAGCAATAACATCTGCCAGCTCTCTCAGCACTCACGGCTGCATCCCGTCAGGGCCCATGGACTTACAAATGGCCAGCTGGGCCAAGTGGTCTCTGACTGAGGGAAAATCTTCCTCTCTCCAGACCTTCCCCTTTGCCTCCAGGATATGGGATTCATGAGGGACAGCTTTAGCAGTGAAGACTGAAGAAAAGAAGGCATTCAGTAACTCTGCCTTCTCTGTATTTTCCACCACTAGGGCACCTGTCTCATTCATCAGTGGGCCTACATTTTTCCTAGTCTTCCTTTTTCTATTGATATACTGAAAGAAACTCTTATTATTATCTTTAACTGCAGTGGCCAAGCTGAGCTGTGATTAAGCCTTGGCCATTCTGATTTCCCTCCTACATAGTTTTGTTACATATTGATAATCCTCATAGTTTGCCAACCTTCTTTTCCAGAGAATGTAAGCTTTCCTTTTTTTCCTGAGGTCCAGCCAAAGCTCTCTATTTAGCCAGGCTGGTCTTCTTCCCCGTTGGCTTGTTTTTCGAGACATGGGGATGGCTTTCTCCTGTGCTTCTAAGAGCACCTGCTTGAAGTATGACCAGCCTTCCTGGGCACCTTTGCTCTTCAAAACTGCCTCCCAAGGGACACTCTCGNGGGACACTCTCCACCATGGTCCTAAACAGGCTTAAGTTTGCCCTTCGGAAATCCAAGGTGGCAGTTCTGCTGGCTCCCCACCTTGCTTCACCAAGAATTGAAAATTCTACCATTTCATGATCACAGTGCCCAAGATGACCTCCAACTTTTATATCCCCCACAAGACCTTCTCTGTTAACAAAGGGTAGGACCAGTAGGGCATTTCCCTTAGCTGGTTCCTTCACCAGCTGTCTTAGGAAGTTGTCTTCCACACACTCCAGGAACCTCTGTGACTGTTCCCTCTCTGCTTCGTAGTATTTCCAGCAGACATCTGGGAAGTTGAAGTCTCCTGAAAGAGCAAGGGCAGATGATCATGAGACCTCTGCCAGCTGCTTATAGAATACTTCATCAGTTCCTTCATCCTGATTAGGGGATCTATAACAAACTCCCATCACGGGAGTGATGGCAGTGATTACTACAGATGGCAACACATGGTTTTACAAGTCAAAGTCACATTTAGCTAGTTGTCATGGTGAATGAAAACTCATGGGAAATTGGGCATATAGCATATAGTTTGGCTTTCTGGGAGAAGTAACACACAAGAAGGCCTGTCATGAAGGCACTGTGTTTAGCCAGCCTCTCGTACCTTTAACAGTCAACTTTTTGGCACTCACATTTAAACAGAGTAATGAACCCGTTCCTCTCCTCAGCTGCAAATCAATACCACCAATTTGTCCCTTAAGAAAATCATTAACATACTGTATAAATGCCTGACTGGTCAATAGAAGGATTCCCATTTCAATTGTCCAGGGAAATAAAAGAAACTCTTTTTGTAAAATATTCAGAGCAAGTTCTGGTTGTGCATTGCAACTGTTTTCAAGATAAATATTTCAAAAGTCATAATTGACTTAGTGCTAAATGTTTTCTGGGAAATGTAACAGTAATATATGTATCTAGGAGCTTGTAATGACTATTTTCTCCAAAGCAGAAATCAAAATAAGCTGAAAAAAATTATGTCAAATGCAATTTCAAAAAATATCTTTGTTTTTATTAAGAACCTGAAAGGGTACCTGAGAAAAGTTTTCTTAGCAAAGTAGCTGAACTACTGTAGATTAGGTTCCCCTAGAGAAATTCTTCTGGTAACTGCCTGCTCTAAGTACAAATTAAAAAGCTGGCCTGGAGAGCGGAGAAGCAGCACTATGAGGAAAGGGCAGTGATAGGCATCAGCTGAGAAAAGACCAATATATGGTTGCTGTTCGAGCTTTCTCTAGAGGTTAAAAACCATTTGAAGCCATCTTAAATTGGAAAGAAAGACAGTTTGAATTTTCACGAGTAAAGGGGAGGGAAAAAAAAGTTACTGAAAAAAAAAAGACAGAAGAGTGCCATTTTTATAGAGCTGTGCTGCAGTTCACTATAAAATCCTTTCAAATCAGGATATTTTGGGTGGAGATGATATAATCTATCGGTTTTGATTGCCAGTGGAAGCTCCTAATACCTTCTCTAAATCCAGCTTGGAATCATACCAGGCACTTGGATGTGCTTTGACCTGGATAGGAATACTACCAGCTCTTCCCTCTGTCCTAACCCATCCCTGTGGCAACTATTACATACATTCCCACAGAAGACTGAGCCCAGCAGTCTGAAACTTTCCATCGAAAATCTGGCTGTATTTATTGAAAAACTGAGCAGTGATGTCACCTCCATGGCTTACCCTTTTTGTAAAGGGAGAATATTCCTAGGAGCGAAAGACTAACATTTATTTGCTATTAGGTAACGGGGAAAAAATAGAAACAGAAAAAAAATCAGCCATAAAGCTAACACTTGAATACCTACTTCAGGTTGCACGTCCGTCTTGCCCAACCACTCTGAGTCAGAAGGGTTCACTGCACTCCCATACCTTCCTCCCATATCTTCCCATTTTCCTTCCATCCCCAGGAAGAAGTACATTCCAGATCTGTGAGTAGGATGTCTCCTTCCAACTCCCTTTTACACTTTGTTTTGTCCCCTGCTGTTTAAAGAATGCTGATTTAAGGGATAATCAGACATGGTATCTAGGTAGGGTCATGGTAGGGAGAAAGGGACCGTGATAATGTGAGCACTTCTTAAAAAAATAAATCCCAGTACTTATTGATGGAGCAAAACAGGAATAGAGAGAAAGTGGAATAGAAAAGCCAATACCAAGATTATGATAACCATACCAGTTTACGATAAGAATGATTCCGAAAATAACTGCTTTCTAACACAGGCTTACAATTATGTATCAAGCTCAGTACTTTTATGTAGAAGTGATGAATCCTATGGTTGCTCCTGGTTCCAAGGAGTACCACGGTTGACCCACGTCTGTGCAAGAGAAATAACAAAGTTGATGTTCACATTAATTTCCTGAGCATGCAGAGGGATGGTGTGAAGAGCGAGCGTGTTTAAATGATAACAACTAGTGACCCCAGAGTTCCCTAAGCAGAAAAAAAAAAAGAAAAAGAAAAAGAATGAGAACAAGGATATCTAACAGTACTGGCAAATTCCGTATTAATGTGTGCAGACAGTCTCACGTGTGAGAGCGACTTTGGTGCACTGCTTTCTGACAGCTCATGCCAGAGCCATTTTGTAATGTTAAAAGGCTAAGTAGTGAAGAGGAGGGAGAAGGGAGCCAGGCAGACTATTATAATAATTCATATTAGCCTTGTAATACTTTCTATCATGTGCTGTTCATAAATCACAAAGAAAGAAAATTTGTCACGTTATTACATGTTATATGATCACTCAGAGAGAAACTCTTAATAGACATGTAAGTACAAAAGATAGTCCAATGGCTGCTGCTGGAAGCAACTACATACACCTGCTGGTTTGGGGATATTGAACATATCAAGAGTCAGGGTCAGGATCCTTTATTTTGTGCCTAATACATGTAACATTGCATAGCTACCTAGTTATTTCAGCGTTACAGAAAGCATAGGGAAAAAGTCCTGTATGCAAAGACAAAAAGAATAATTAATTTCTTTTAAGCTGTAAAAATCCCATATCTCTCCATATTTTTATTATGCTGAAATAATGACAGAGCAGAGACAGAAAAATAATTGCACCTCTGCCCACGTGGTGTTCAAGCAAAGGCCCAGATTCTCCAAGGACAATGTGCTTCAGGTGCTTAAGCGTGACAAGAGGACATAGCCCTGATATTAATTGCATCTCAGAAGTGACTACTTCTTCCAGCAGCTGCAAAATGAGATAGTTAAGCCTCATTAGCGAAATCCCAACTCTACTTTGGATGCTAATAAAGGATGTCAGACAGTAATTCTTCCTCCTTGGAATCAATACAGCATAAACTGCCCAACACTGGGGCTCTGGCGTGAGGGGGAAGTGTTTGTAGGTGAAGCGTGAGATCAGTGCATAACTTTTCATCTTTCATCCCAACAATACTATTTTTACACTGCAATTTGAACTACAGGTCAGGGAAGGTATCTGAAAATGACACCATGAGAAAAAAGCAAGAGAATTCATGCTGGGAATGAAGCTGAGACAAAGAGTTTGTGGAGGAGACAAGAACATGAGGATAACATGAGCAAGGAATCAGAGAGCCTGGGACAGGGAACACATCTCACAGAGGTACAAGGTGTATTGGGGAAAAGGGTGCAGAAGAAGCAGTAGAAGTACTGGGATTAAATACACATGAGTAAAGAATCAAAGTATGTAACTTTCTTGTTCCTAAAGTGAAAATAATTGTCAAATACAAAGTATTGGAGATAAAATTTGCACACAACACAGGTATTGGCATATATTAATGAAGATAGGGCATGTGTACAAAGTGATCTCAACTGCTGGATAAGACAATGTATTTCAAAAGACAGAGCTGATATGAGTTTAGCTATTGCAGACGTAGAAACCTAGGGCACACATTAAAAAGGTATTTTGAAATTTATTTAGACTAGCTTAAAAAGCAATCCTTCTGAGACGATTTAGGATCAGAGTAGGCAAGCAATAGAACATAAGCTTCCACAGTTATGCTGTGGCCAAAGAGCTAATATAATCCAGGGATGTATAAATGTAGGAAAAATGGGTAAGGACTTCATTTTTCTCTACAGGAAAGATGAATTCATTAGAAAGGTAGATATATTGGAAAAAATGGAGCTTTTAAAAACAGAGACACAAACTTGTTCAAGAGCCATACAAATTACCCTACTAGGAGAGACTTAAATACTTCAACAGATTTAGTCCATTAGAAAGAAAATTGAGAGTCACTTGATTACAGTGCATGAGTACATTTATGAGAAGAAAACAGAGGGCCCTTTAAAAGTTAAGAAGGTATGATAAAGGTTGAAAGCTGAAGCTGGACATATTTATATGACAAATTATGCACTTTGGGTTTTCATGCAGAATGGATGATTAACTTCTGAAATGAGAAGTTTTAGAAACTTTCTTGTTTGAAATCTTCATGTCAAAACTGGGCGTCTTTCTGAGAGGTATGATTATGTGTGTGTTATGGACTAAGTCTAGAACAAAGAAAACAGGCATGCCATTTTCACAGATAACCCAAAATACCTACCCAAAGCTGAAAAACTGGGGAAAACTGCACTTCAAATTTAGTTGTTCTCTCTATTTTTAAAACTTAATGATTTGACCCAAAGCTATAAAGCTTCTGTGAAGCTGAATTGCATCTTTTGTTTCATGTACTGCTTTACCAACATGTTTTGTCTAGCTCTATTCAGCTCAGAGCTAATGCTGTGAGATTTAATGGCTTTGATTTACAGGTTGATGAGACAATCAAATGATCTTGCCAGAATTTAGAGTCTATAAATCTATCAATTTATTCTTATTAACAAAAGAACTTTTCATGCTGATGTTTATCTACTGCAGTTTAATATCTTCTTCTTTTCCTAACAATAATCAATGAATATGTTCTCTCATATATTTCACTTCATTAAAAAAAATACTATCCTATCTGCTTATCTGAACTGCTGAAAAAGCATATCCCTTCACGCATAAACTATTCAATGAATTTGAAAATAAAGCTTTGTGTTTAAATTGGCATTCCATAGTCTGCTCCTGATGATTCTCTGCCTTCCCCAGAAGTGACATCAATTGTGATACTGGGTAGTGTGCACTAGTCTTTCAATGACACTACATCCTTTGAGCAAAAGTAGTTGACAAAAGCATCGTCAGAGTTGTGGGTACCCTGGCAGCAAATACTGATGATTCTCATGAGAAATTTTCTTAGGAACCTGAAAAGCAACAGGAATAATTTGGGAGTTGGGGGAGGCAATGCTAAGCACTTGGCAAAGTTCTCTTTTTATCCTTAAATTCTGCTCTTCAAGATACCCCTCTGCGAGACAATGCAGGCGTCAGACTTCACTGTCTGTTATTGGAAAACCAGGCTGCTTAATCTGTATAGGCAGAAGACAGAGCAGAGTCGCGGAGTTTCTATGGAGATGGGAATTGGTGTTTCTCCCGATTCATCCAAGTCTTCTTGATCTTATAAGGGGCCATTATAGCCATTTACCTCCCTCTGAAAAAATGATGACGTCTTTGGGAACAATTGCAAAAGCAAAGTTAAGTTTGGCCTCAAATGCAGGTATCTGGTCTATTTTCACCAGGTCCAGCATTTCAAAGTGTAATTCATAGCAGCTTTTGGTTCTTAGACCCCACAGTATTTGCCAAATATAGATAAGCTACTAGGCTGGCTTTGACACTCAGTAAGGGGTAATAGAGAATAAGAAGCATTTCTTAAGTAACAGTAATCTCATTAACACTAACCATGCTATCAAACAATTTTACAATACTCAGACTCTCTGCGGCCCAAGCCTGTCAAACACCACTGGGTGTTTCACAAGTACGAGTAGATGCCAAAACTGCCTGAATTACTAACTTGGACAGGTAACCAGGCAAAGCAGAGGTGCTTTACATGATCATTTGTACACCTGAGAGAGGTGCCGAGAAAATTTAAGTAAAATTTCTCCACTTCCAGAATACACAGGGTTACTCAGACTCTGTTTATCTCCCTGTCTCCTCTGCCTCATCCAGGGAAGTTTTTTAGGAGGTGAAATTTATAACTGGAGAAGGAAATTGTTTGCAGGGAGAGCTACAAAGCTGGGTTTTTCTTTTTAAAGCCACTTGTTTGGCTGCTGTTTCTTTGCGTGGGTTTGAGGCTGCTTTCTTATCTACACATGTCTCTTTTGAAAGGCTAAAGGATCAGGGAGAGGAGTTAAAACATACCTTGATGGAGTCATCAAAGAGAAATATATATCTGGCTTCAATTTAGCTCAGTTCAGGGACATAATATATGTGGTGGGTGACACTCATTTTCAAGTGCTTGTAAAGAAGTATGTTCCCCAATTTGTATCCTTATGTAAAAGAAAAGTTTTTCTTTTCAAATCTGCAGAGACCAGATGTTTTTGCAGGATTTGTAGCACAAGCTGGAGAGGCTGACAGAAGCCTTTTGCTTTCCTCCCCCCGGCGCTCTCCCTCGGCATTGGCGGTGCATCATGGCTGTACGTGAGGCTGAGCAGTTACCTGTCCTCCCCCGGAGAGCACTGTCACCGCCCTGGGCACCCGCAGGCTCTTTTATTAGCACTCGCAGCTTTGCGAGCACGTTTTGATACACATTTGAATATAACCTTGATTTACTGAATAAAATAGGCTTTCTAGAAGAAAATGTGAAAGTCCCAGGGGGAAGGAGGGAGGCGAGGGGAGGAAGCCCACAGAATTGCAAATTCTGGTCCACCACTCTGAAAACTCACATGGGAGCTCAGGGAAGGTAAAGGGCCATCACATAAAAAAGTTCCTCAAAAACCAGAAGGAATGAGGGGTAGGAATTTCGCTAAAGCCATGTAAATCTTGAGGACAAGAATGTGTATATGTATGTATGTGTGTATATATATATATATACATGACAACGACAGATAACCCTGATAGCAGTAGTTTCTTCTGAGCTTGTTCTTAACTTGCAAATCCCCTTCAGTTTTAACCTTTTGCAGCTTTTGTTTCATTTTCAATAGAAGCAGGATCGTAAAATTAGTGTTTAGATAACAAAAAATAGTCCACATATATTTCAAGGAGTATAATTTCATAATTTGTTTCAGTGTTCAGAAAAAATAAAATTATTGGGCATTCAGCCCACACCAATTACAACTAATACTTTGTTACTATTTTCAGAAAAACAAATTATTTTGTTAATGTAGAGAAACATTTATGTACTGAGGCATTTGCAAAATAGGAAAAGAAACAAAGAATATGGATTAGTGATCTTACTATTAGTTCACAAGTTCAGAAGACATTATTTACAGTGTAATGTTCTGTGTGTTTTATAACACACATAATAAATCACTGATTATTTCCTTATTAAAAGATGTTTATTTTTGGATCTTCTTACCTCAGATTTTTAGAATTATTCAAAAAGATTTTGAAGGTTTTCTAAATTAAATTGCTACCTTTCTCTTCTTTTTAGTAAATCAGAGATATTTCAACTGTGGTAGATATACAGTAATTTGTTTGCCGCAATCCGTTCTCCCTTCCTCCTCCTTCCCCACAAGCCAGTTCCTCAGTTTTCTTGGCAGGACAATTCAGGAGCCACATTTTCCTTGAGCGATGTGTATCACCTCAGCTTTTTGTGATTGTACACATTTTGCAAAGTAAAAGATGTCAAATGAAAATACTGAGCCACCACTGGATTTTTTTTCTTGTGAAACAGGGAAAGCAGGCCTAAACTCCTTAAAAGTTATACAAAAGTCAGCAGGTTATCAGGAGAAAATAAAGTAGGCAAGAACACATGGCCTCTGGTAGATACAGACTGTAATATTCACCCCTCACTACAAGAAAGACATTGAGGTGCTGGAGTATGTCTAAAGAAGGGCAAAGAAGGTAGTGAAGGGTCTAGAGCACACGTCTTAAGAGGAACAGCTGAAGGAGCTGAGATTGTTCAGCCTGGAGAAAAGGAGGCTGAGGGGAGACCTTGTTGCTCTCTACAGCTACCTGAAAGGAGGTTGTAGCAAGGTGGGGGTTGGTCTTCCAAGTAACAAGTGATAGGAAAAGAGGAAATGGCCTCAAGATGCACCAGGGGAGGTTGAGACTGGATATTAGGAAAAATTTATTCACTGAAAGGGTTGTCAAGCATTGGAACAGGCTGCCCAGGGAAGTGGTTGAGTTACCATTCCTGGAGGGATTTAAAAGATGTGTAGATGCGGCACTTAGGGACATGGTTTAGTGGTGGATTTGGCAGTGTTAGGTTTATGGTTAGATTCAATGATCTTAAAGGTCTTTTACAACTTAAATGATTCTATGAGTCTATGATTTGAGTCTTTTCCAACACAGATTTTGAGAGTAATATCACAACAACTTTAAGGAACAGCACAAGGACTTTCCTTTAAAGAAAACAAGCTGTCAGTGTGGTCTTCAAACGTTGCTTTGGCAACCCACATGCCTCACATTTGTGGCAGCTCTTGTTTGCTACAATGCACCTTTGAGAAGGCTGAGGGAAGAGCACGGTCTATTTCCAGACCTGCTCTCCACTCCTTCAGGGGAGCTGCAGCTGTGGGACAGCACAACCCCTAGCTTGGGGCAGAAAGTAGCAGAAGAAGGGTAAGGGAAGAGAAGCCCAGAACAGGGCGGAAGATGGGCGTTGCAGATGATAGAACTATATGAAGGTGCCTCGTAATCTTGATATCAGATGATACTATACCTATCTAGAATCACCTTATGTATTATAAAAGGTTTCATTATAAAGATGCATACGCATCGCTGCCTTCTAGTTTTCACATGAAATACTGAGAAAAACAGACTCATGCTGGATCTTGACACAGCAGCCAAAACACATGTCACTAATCTAAACTTTTATAATCAGATTGAAGGAGCTGGAGGGCGTAAAAATGATTATTACTGCCAATAATTTCTTCATGGTGTGACACTAGATAAGCCAAAGCACTAACAATTCTTCTAATCTACGTGCAGAAACCATCAGTGGAAAAAAAATTAAGCCAATCCATACTCCAGTCTGCTTAAAGATGTATGACATGTGAAAACTTACTGTAAATAAGCCAAACTTGGCTATGCATGGCTGAGTGCAGTAAATTTGACACGTCTTAACTATATGTGTAAAGATTTGTAGCGAGAGCTAAATGTCATCAAGTTCTGATTTTCTGCTAAGGTGTCAGTTTTAGAAGACAGAGAGGCTCACCCTTTTGTGATGAGCAAACTCTTCAGGCAGCTGCTGTCCTTTATGCCTTCCTTATCTCCACCAGACTAGAACAGGGTGTGTAAGAACCAGCAAAGACCAGCAAGAAGAGTAGATCAAATGAGGGACTACAGCTCTGGATGTGGCAGAGGTTGGCTCCTGAGGCTCAGTGAGGTACTTCTGCTAGCCATGAGCAAGAGGAGTCCACAGGGGAAACTCAAAGAGGAGAAGCCAAAAAGCTGCAGTCAAATGCAGAGAGAAGCAAAATAACCCTAGCAGGGGACATGCACTGTGCAGCAACTTTCCGCAGTTATACTCAGCTTTCCAGTTCCCTTCTGATTGTGTCTTTCTTCTCTCTCTTCTTTCTCCACCGGATCTTTTAACAGTTTTGCTATCTACTTCCCTTTTCTCATTTCTTTTGCTTTTCTGTGCCCTCGCCCTCCCTTGCCTTTCCATGTGTGTATTCTCCTTACAATATTACATTTGCCTTTCCATGTGTGTATTCTCCTTACAATATTTCATTCCTTCTTCACTACCCTTCCAAAAATGAGCAATGAGTTTTGCTGCAATCTTTCTGTCCCCTTCACTTTTCTATTCAGCCTTGTCTCTGACAGCCCTCTTGTCTGTGTAGGTAGCAAGCTCTTCAGGAGAAAACCACTGCCTCTTCTGAGACCATGTTGCCATAAAACCTAACACCAGATCCGTGAGTAGCAAAGATTTGATCCAGAAGAGGTCACAAAACTGTGCTTCGGGAGCACCTGGTGTGGGGTTTGTGCTGACTCTGCACCAGTGCTGAGAAAACAGGCTGCAGTTGGTTTGGTACAGTGTTGGATGGCGAGGGGAAGATGATACTGAAGCTGGCATAAAGCCAGCCAACATAAAGCTAAATTACCAACATTTAAAAATACAGTTGAATTTGCAGAATTATTTCATACAGCGTCAGCATCTTGGCTGATGTGGCTTTGGTGCTTTTGATCCAGTAGTGGGAGCCCTGAAGCAGGATTTATTGTGTAGTTGAATGAGAGCCCAATGTTGCAGAGCACCTAGCAAGATGAAGCTTACCTTAGCTTGCTCCTCAGGCGCTTTTGGAAGAAACACTGTTTTATTATTAATAGTAATAGTAGTAATAATACTAATAATTACTCTGTGCATTAAGCCAACAGCCATTCAGGTGGTACCTAAGTTACTGAAAATAACATGGAAACCTAATCAACTTAAACTACTCTCTCTGCTTCCTGGAGGGGAAGGCTTCTACCTCCAGCATGGTGCTAGAGAAGGTGGAGAAGTCTCTAAGCCTTAGCTGCCTTTACCTACAAAGCACTCCTGAGGAGAGCAAGACCATTTTCACATGGAAACCACCCAGGCCACATATTTGTCCCAACATGCCTGGAAATTGTCAGGAAAATGAAGGTAGAAGATTGCTCCCTGTCTGGAGCTACTTCACTACCCAGCAGCCTGTTTATCAAAATTTCATCATTATTACTCTGCAATAAGTATTGAAAGGCTGTAAAATGCTCCAAACATTGCATAACAGGAATAAACTTGAACTGGGAGCCCTGAAAGATTAGCTGAATGGATGCTGTGCTTGGGAACCCAGCTTCTGACTAGGTGACAGCGCATCTTGTGGTTTCAGCCTGGTGGGATTTGATATTTGCTGTCTGAACACACAGCTGACCACATCATTTACTGCTTTCAGGACGCCTCCTTTCCTCTAGGCTACTGGTGGCCCAGGGCCACCCAATAGAGCTCTACCCCCATGTGCCCTGCAAGGTCTGCAATGTACCTGTGAGACGCCCAGCATGTGGTCCTTGCAATCTACAGCTGGTGGATGATAAGCAGTGGTGTTAGCTAAGAGACCTTGACAGAAGGCCAAAGTCTCCTTTTTCCATTCAGACAATATTTCTACATAGGGGGAGAAAAAAAGAAGATTGTACATGGGGTATCTCTAATTCTACAAGTCTAATCTTCTGCTGTGTCAAAGATACTGCATAGTGTTGAAGGCAAATGGACTTAACTGTGCTCAGCACATAAAAATCAGGCTTTTCCTCTGACTCAGAATGAGTTGCTTAACCACAGACCTCAAAATCCGTGACAGTTCAAGCACAGTCAGTTTTTATACGTCTGAGTTCTTAGACAACAGGGACTTGGCTGGGCTGCGCTGTGGGTAAAATTAATTGTAGTCCCTCGTCATCTTAACTTTGCTGAGGGATAACCTCCTCTTCAGAGGGCGAAACAGCTGACTTGAGAGAATGAGCTGTGGCATAGCTGGGAGCCACAACAAATTCTTACTAACCATGGAGCATTTCCTAGCAGATACCTGCATCTGGACTGTGGTGTTGAGTACAATGGGATTTAATAAGTGCCATTAAAACTGGCAGACAGCCCTGCTCCTAGAGAGGGGCCATATACTTAAGAACTATGCAAAATATTATGCAGTATGCATGTGACCAAATTCTTTGTGGAGGAAAATCCCTAGGACTGTGTTAAATTAAATAGGATTATGGCTTTCACTAATCTGTATCCAGTGTGACCATACGAGGGTATTAGTTTGATAATATTTAAGGACTTAGCTTTACAGCAGCAGTGATCAGCTGTCTAAGCTCAGCGACTGTGTTGTCAGTGAAAATGTCAACTATTAAAGAGATTGCTATTTACATTGCCCAAATTAAACATGTGACACACCAGCTGGCAAATTAAGCACAAGAAAGTTATGCATAGGTCAAGGCATTTTTTTCCTTTTGGAATAAGTAGAAGGAGCAAATCATAGGAGGTGATTTCTGCAAGCAGCGCTGCTGAGCCTGGCTCTTCTGAAGCTGTGGCTAATGCTCCCATCAGCGTCAGTGAGAGTGGAGGCGAACCGGTGCGATGCTACCAAAAACCTGACCCTTGTGCCTGAAGCCTTTTCCCCGAGTAGCACAAATTCATTGTTCGATAATTTAGCACTACAGCATGGTACCTAAGCTGGGAACATTCCTTGTCATCCCAGCATTTGTTTACCAAGAGTTACTCAGGTAGTGGTATTACAATGCTACAGCAGTCCATAGTCACTGAAATCAGAGGTAATTCCAGTTAACTCTGATTATCTCTGAAACACTGACATTTTAATGGCTCTCTTCGAAAAAGCAAGCAGATAACTCTCTTTGAGCCTGTTTCTGCACAGACATGCATACATGTGTATTAAATATATATCTACTCAACTGAAAAAATTTGGGAATCTTCTTAAATGTAAATCAGAGTAATGCAATACAAAAAACATTCAAAATAGAAAAAGGATGCAGGCCACGGCTCAGTTTAAAAGTCATAGAAATTTTCCCACTGATTTCAGCGAAACAAAGATTTTAATTATCTGTATTGAAAGCAGTGTTATTTCAGTAAATGGATGACATAATGAGACTGTTTTTCTATTATTTTTTTACCATATCTTATTGTTTTAAAGCTATAAAAAGACGAATATTACATCTTCAATTATTTTGTATGCAAAGCATTTTTTTGAAAAACAAAATAAAACTAATAACCAGCTTTCATGAAGAGAACTTTTACTCCGAGAATGGATTATATGACAATGACATCTTTTCCATTATCGATATGCTCTTAAGGTATTTAAATTTGAATGCTTTTAATGGGAGGGAAAGACATTTTCAATACTTCAATTACATATTCTACAATCAGCACAGATAAAATAAAACAATAGGTTTAGCATCTTCTCACATCTCTAACATTGGAAGAAGACTCTACCTGAAAGCCACAGAGGCATCTATATAAATCCTATTGAGGATAACTGTGTTGTCCAAGTGTGGCAGAGCACAATTATCTGAAAACAAAGTATGATTATAGTGTGGGCCGCAGAATGATCACTCATAAGAATATGGAGCACGAGATTTAGTGGGTTGAATTCTTAGCTCCCAGACAAGGCTTGCAGGGCTGCCAGGACAAAATATCCCTTGTGTTTAAATGGAACAACCATGCACTAGAGGTCAGCCAGGGACACAAGCGTAGGAGCAGAATAACACACCCTTCCAGTCCCTCTGAGCGGGTCTGTTCTTTGCATAGTTCCTTCAAGACAGACCTAATCTGTCCCATCATACTTAAATCACTGTAAGTGAACAGCTGGCTATGTCATACTAACAGGAAAGACATGATGCCCAAAGCAGACTTACTCTCTTGGGCACTGCAGACAACTTCTTCAAGATGAAGATTCCCTACAATGGAGGGTGATTATTGATCCCCTAACTGTAATATCACCTCACTCCTAACCGCTCTTGCAGTTAGAAGATCTTTCATGTACAAATATCACATGATTGACCAGCTACTCTCCACACGCTTCATAAGTTTACAGTGAACTTTTTATGATTAAAACCCAGTTTCTTAATTTTGTTATTTGACACACTTTTATCTTATTTCCTTGACTGAGTTCATTGGTTTGCTATGTGATTTAGTGACCCGGATTAAATATCTAGGAAATTTCCTAGGATACCCTAGTTGATTTTATTCTGGATTAGTCTACCAGTCAGCATTTTAAAGAAAAGGGGTTAAAGAAATACAAACATGGGTTGGATTCTTACCAAATTACCTTAGACAGTTTCTCTCAGAATCATCAGGAACACTGTTTATGCTTCCTTCATCTTTCAGTATGCTTTCCAGATGGATGTTTTGGGATCCCAGCTTTGTAAGCAAAATCATCCAACTGAAATAAATATGTGCCTGGACAGGTTCTTCATCGTACCCTGGAGCCACCTGAACTCATGGCAGTTCCCAAGGATTCATACAATTATGCCAGAGCTAGGGCACTTCTCCAGAAGACAGGCAAGTTGTGCCTGCTCTTGTCTTATTTTTTATATTAAGACTCAGGGGAAATTCTAGCATAGACAGAACAATTTCAAGATAGAAATACTTTATTATCACATCTACAATAGTAATATCAAATAGTTAAATGCTAAAATACATTTAATTTAAAATAGAAATCTGTAAGCTATTTAGAAACCCATTAAAGTTCATTTCACCACAGTTTTTAACATGAAGAGATGTTTTCCAAAGGCATGATCCTGACTCGCACCACAAAAGCATGTAGAATTACTACACCATCGCAATGGCACAACAGTAACAGTAATATTACTGTGGGCTGTTTCCAGAGGTATGTGCTGTGGGTGAGAGAAAGGGCTATAGGTAGGAGCATCTCTCCTGGTGAGGAGCGATTTCTAGATAAGGCAAAATCTTCAAACAGTGGTTTAAAGGCTGACAGTGGGTCTTAGGCCAAACAAATATCACTGAGACATAAAGTATTTTCTCAAACGTCAACCTTTCTTAAGTTCACTGAATTCAGAGGAGAAAATGTGGCTAACTCCAAATGGCATTGAGCATTGATGTATAATCTCTAGCAAGAACTGTAGTGGGGCAAAGACAGCTTCCATTTTACGAAGACAAGTAGAAAATCCCCTGCCTCCATGCCTGAGAACCTATACAGAAACTGAACAGCCCATTTACATTAAAAAAATACTATCCTTCTATCAACTCATTTGTAGTGTTTTCACTTACCTATACAGGAGTAGGGTACAAGTTATCACTGCATGCCTTTTTGTAATTGTTCTTATACATTGAGTGTGTTGCAAATGAATGCCTGTGTGATTTGGCTTAATTTTTTATCTTTAGGATGTTTTTTTGAAATAAGAAGATAACAAAAAAAAAAAAAAAGGAAAAAAAAAAAAGAGCTTGAGATAAATCTGTGATCTCCCATCCCATGTATCAAAGAAAATTCTGAAGACTTGGTGCTAGCTCATAACTCATGTTGAACATGGGAAAAATGGCATACAATGATATGCACAAACTTATACTGTTAAATGGTAAGAACAGTCCCTGCAGTGCTTTTAGCCTGGGCCAGCTTGAATTCTCCCAGCAGTTATTGGGCAGAGTCTGGGAGCTGGCACAGTGCAGAGACAGGCAGTTTGCAGGTGGTCACTTTTCAGAAAACAATGTAATCGGGTAGATGTGGGATGCTCCATGCCAGTCTTTTCAATGCCAGAGAGCGCTCGCTGTCACTTTTAAATTTACTAGCAAAACTGTAAGCTGTGTGTTCTCTTTTCTCTTTTTCAAGACAATAGGATACAGAAAGTTAAAAACAACTATAGATGCCAATAGATCAACTTATACTGAGTTTTAAGGTGCAAGGAAAAATAGGCTGGTAATCATATTGTTATAGATGCAGTTTAAAGGTTAAATTAATCTTTGTTCAAAATTCACTGACCTTTTTTTAATGTCAGATCAATAATAATAAAATATTGGCAAGTAATATAAAATAAGTTTCTCACAACCTCTCAGCAACGCTTTGTCATCCAAAAAGTTGGGTTAAAATTGAAGACGTTTAAGAAGAATGACTTCTCTTAAGATGGATAAGTATGTCAGGATCCAGCTCCCACAGTATAATATAGTTGTTTACTTCATTTGTAAAAATGCTACCATAAACTTTCCCAGTGAAAATTAATTCTCAAGACATTAAAAAAAATCAATTACCAAGCACAGAGCTTTCTTTCTAACAATGTTATATACTGAAAATTCAATATGAATCATGGAATTATGGTGAGGACTTCTAGATTTATGTTTATACCATTTAAAGGTTTTGCAGGTAGCCATCTGCTGTGTCACTAAAAATGACGGTACAGAACAGAATCTGTCTCTGTAAGCACCACTTGGGTGTGAAAAAGCAAATGAAGCCCACTTCACTTTTCAATAATTATATTCCTTCCCCACTGCTACATTTATAATTCAAGTTAGCAACTGTAACTCCACAGAATGGTAAATACCTCTCTGTTATAAAACATCATTTTTCTGTATAAGATTCTTACTCTAGCTGTGAATTCCCAGCTATCTGCAGATAGTCTTACACTAAGTTGAATGTCATGTGTTACTTCAAGAATTTGTTAAATATTCAAAAGACCAAAACTGACTAGCAGTGATTTAAAGGCACAATACTTACCACGCAAAATTGCACAAAGAAGCCACAGAATGAAACATGTTATTGAAGCCTCTTTCTTTTGCATTGTGACTTCGGCTTTTTGGAAATGCAGATAGAAAGTAATTCTTCACAGGAACTCCATCAGAGCAGAAACTGAAAGGATTTCAAAGGTTGTGTCAATTGCAAGTCACTGTAAGTCATTTTTACTTGTACCATGAAGCATGGTTTCACTGAGTTATCTGTACTGGTAGGACCTCTAAACAGCAGCGTAGTGGCTTTTCCCCCAGTGAAACTAAACAAAGTACACCCTGTTCCAGTGTGAACATGATTCAAGCAGTCGTCTGGACCTAAGGACACACTATCAAATTGACACGGCAGGAAAATATGAAAAATTATCAGAGAGCACAGCAAACAGTGGTATTTGTGAAAAAACAAATTCTTCTCAGGCAATGTTTATACAATACATTGTTGATCTGAATACTTTAGCAGTGACCTAACATTTACAGAACAGAGATATAAATACCAACTCATCTCTATGCTACAAAGTGTATGTTTTACCTATTTATCCTACTGAAATGAACCCCTTGTTTGCTCTACACTCCTGAGAGACTACAGGTATAGAAGGGTATGGGATAATTGTAATGAGTGATTTAACACAAAAGTAAAAGCCAGAAGTTTTAGGCACACATCTTAGGAATTTTGAAATTTAGGGGAGTGGTGAAAAGATAGGCTAAGCTAAAAACAAAATCACTCTCTGAAACTCAAGTCAACTAACAGAAACACAAAGTAATCTTACTAAATCTCTGTATGACAAAACTGTAATAGTTCTACTAAAAGTCAAATCCACTGTAGAGGAGTCTTAGCTGAGACTAAGAGGAAGTACAACCATTACATTATTAAATTCTATTAGAATAGTTAATTGCCCACATTTACAGTGATTTCATTATCTCCCATTATGGCAGCTGCAAGGAGGAGAGAGAGTAGGGGGACATGTGAATTCTTGGCACTGAAATCACAGCATCTATGTTAAAGGCTTATTAAGACCATTTAATCCCCCTCCCTGCTGATTCTGGATTGTCCCACATTGTACGCTTCCTAGTGTTTTGTCTAACCTAGTTTTAAATATCATGTTTCAGATATGTGTCTTCAGTTCCCTTAGGAGATTACTTCAAGGCTAATGGGTTTCACTGGCAGAGACACTTTTTGACATCTTGCCCACATTTGCCCTTACTTTTTATTAAGAAACTTTCTTGCCTTCTCTTTTTCATGTTTCAGATATGAGATATCCCATGAATATTAGAAATTCCACCCCCTGCCCTGTTGTTAGTGTTTGTAGGCAGTTTTGAAGTGAGGGATCTAGAGTATTTCCATCCAGATAAAGCCAGTAGCAAGCCGCCAGCAGTATTAACTGTCAGTATACTCATACTTTCTTCTCTGGCTGCTGCTGTGCCACTAGAAGTGGTTTCCATATGCAGCCCTCAGCCAGCTACTTGTCACCACCCTCTTCCTAGAGGTTACACACACCCTCCCACTCCTGATTTTCTGGCTGAGCTATTGCTAGAATTGCTGCTTAAAATGAGCCAGCTTAGTTAAAGCCTGTTTAAACAGTGAATTATTGCTCACCCATCTCTTTCCGGCTGACAAGGGCTAGACAACCCTCCCAGGCACATCTCGAGCTGGCAGGAGAGAGGGTAACCCCCAGCGAGTTGGTGGTAACCTTTGATGCTGCAGAAGGGGAAATGCAAATGCAAACGTTCACATTTGCCTCCCTGATCCTGATGTTCTGTGGAAACTGGGAACGACTGGTGATAAGAGACAGCTACAGACTGCAAGGAGACAGGCTGAACTTTTTCCAGACTGAAGGTGCCCAGTTAAATCAAGTCTACCTGGGCTTTGCACAAACATCACCATGGTTGTGTTGCAAAACCAATTTGCTACTTCGCTTACTTTGATGAGATTACTCAAAGTAAAAATCCTTTCATTTGAAAAAAATCCCATTTTTGATTCCCTACAGGTGATGACTGTAACTCTGAAAAGGAGGATTCACACATAGCTAGGCTGCGTGGTCCCAGGAGCCATGGCTGTACATGCCATCCTTCCAGCCGAGCCCGACTGAGGATGGGAGATCCGGATTCCAGACCAACAGAAGTTGCAGCCAGTCACTTGAAGTGTTATGCTTCTGTAGAGCAGGCAAACTGTATCTGGTTATTTACATCTTTTATAAATACTCTACATGCTATCAGCAAAGCTACTAGACACCTTAGTCATAGAAATCACTAAGAATTAGGAAGCAGTGCATTTTTAATGAATGTGACACGGTAACATTGTAACCTTCTCCCTGAAATCAGAATCTCTGTGTGTAAAGTATAGGCATTATCAGAAAGTATTTAGGACTCTCTAATGCTTTACAAATGGCTGAGGATGGGGTGATAAATGCATTTTTTTCTAGGCCTGTTCTAAATTATAATGTTTTGCCAACACAGCTATGTCAGTTCCCGGTGTGAAAAATTCACGTCCCCAGCAGATATTGCTATGTTTGCAGAACTCCTGGTGCGGGCGCAGCTCTGCCAGAAGGGGAGAGCTTATAGAATCATAGAATCATAGAATCATAGAATCAATTATATTGGCTCAACTTACATCACTTAGGGAGGTGGTGTAACAACGCCAGAAAAACTCCTTCTGTCAGTTTGAACAGTATGTGCCACGGGGTGCTCTGCCAGCTCCAGCGATGGTGGAGCTGTGGGGTAGACAAGACCGCGATCACTGTTGCTCTGTACATTCACTTTTAATTAGCATATTAATCAACATGCCATATCGGAGAAATGCATGTCATGAAAGACTGCTGCATTTACTGATATCCTCAGTCTGTGTGTCAGCTAATATGTCAGAACTTCTACTTTGATGCCTGTCTTGAAACAAGAAGCCATGTGCTACTCAAATGTGTATTCTTGGAATCCAGACAGCTAAATTATGACCTCCCTAGGTGTGTTGGCACATTTGCTGCAGTCATATAATTTTACGTTTTCTTGTTTCCCTGCTTGGCATCTGGTAGCCTCCAGACCTGTATTTTGGAAGTATAGCTCATCCAATCTCTTCTGACTCTGTCAAAGATATTTTTGGATTTATTGTGATCTAAGTTTAACTGACAGATCTTTTTATAAAAAAAAAAAAAAGAAAAGAAAACAAAGTTGTTACAGTAAATTATCTGAAGTGTCCTTAATTAGTCCTTGATGCCCTCTTCTCCAAAATATCACTTCAACTGCTTCCACATGATTCTGAATGCTACTCGTGCCTGAAATGTCTATAGATAGATACTGATAACAGCAGTTGTTCCCAGTATCAGCTGGTTCCTTCCTCTGGCTAGAGATGCGTCTGCCAGTTCTTTCCGGTGCTGTGTGACCTCCGTGTTTATGTCTAATATCCTGTCTCCATTTACCATGGAGCTGTAGTATCATGTACACTTGGTAACATTTATGAAATGTTATGCTCTATACTAAGAAAATCAGAGTTAAAATATTTTTAAATGTGTGGTTTTTAAAAAATGAAGGGAGACATATTTTATTTGGATTGTCCTAAAAGTGCAAACTAAAATTCAGTAAAGACTGTGAGATATTTCCCATGCAGTATAAGCAGAAGAAGTATTGCTTAAGGAAGAACAAAAAGGAAAACCTTCAAAGTACTGCCGTGGGAGTGGTCACCCTAAGTTCATTTGTATTAACTTCCTCTTCTCTAATTAATTATTTTGGCTCTACCTTCCATAAATGTGACAAAATGAGTTGCAATAATTCAAGCTGAAGAGCAATACATCTCTGTCTAGAAAATGGCAGTGGCTCCTGGCCTTTAGAAGAACAGGAGAGACATCTATCATCTTTACTATTACCACTTGATCTGAAAGTCCAACACAAATCTGGACACCACCTCAAGGAGCAGGAAAGCTGATACCTACAACGGGTGCTAGAACCAGCACCTGGCAAATTCCTGACAGTTCATCCCTCTATAGATAATATCATACCAGTGGTTTTGAGCCAGCAACTTTTCCGTTCCCCATGCTTATCTCTTTCTAGCTGCAGCGTCGTCTGTGTGACACTGCACACAGAAAAAAGTATAAAGGAGGACATCATCAACGCCAAAAGCATCACTGAATCCCATGTGTCTCAGCAACATGTATACCAACAGGTGTGGACTTAGAACAAGTGGAGCAGAATTTTGTTAGAGTAAGGAAAATGTGAAGATAAATGGCCTTCACAGTTCTGACACGTCTGTCTCTGGCAAGCAAGCAAGGAAAACAAAAATACATTAGATACTTATGGCACTTAGCACTAGCTATTAGGTGTAAAAAGATGTTCCACTAACAGTCGATGCACTCAGAATGAACAGAAAATACTACCATATTTGTGATTTGTTATCCACAAAAGTTAAATAAGACTTTTTTTCCAATCCATAAACCACTCTGTGATCTACTGAATAGCACGCTTAAACCAGTTTTATATGCATTTAAATAGTAGCTAATTAAAAATAATTTTTTAAAAGTGCAAGTATTATGCTCAAATTATTGAAGACAGCAATTCTAGGTTAGAATTAATGCTTTCCACACTGAAAGCAAACTGGGATGAAACTTCCAGTTTCACTGTGTGTGAAAGGAGCCCGTAATTTCTTTGAATTGTGGAAAGAAACAAGATCACTCTCCTGCTATCCTTTTACAGCCATTTCATTTCCTGAGCGTACAGCCTACTTGAAAACTTTTCTAATAACTTAATTAATTAACAAGCTTAGACTCTGAGGCGCTTACTCCTGCCAGTCTCTGCTTTACACAGATACGGCTGTATTAAATTGGCTTTGTCACAGAACTGTTCCCTCTTCTCCCATCCCTGTGGCGTGAGTCAATCTTAGTTTATGGGCAAACTTGGAAAGGTCATGTAAAACTTGGTGTTGAGATGCCCCTCTATGTCTTAATTAATAAGACCCAAAATGCAAAAAGATATCACCTGAGTTTAAGGATGAAGAAATCTTTTAACCTACATAAAGGACTCTAATATAGAAAAAGAAGCAAATACTAAAACTCTTACAGACAGAAGAGGTGACAGTGCAGGCAGGAGTGCATCTTATTGAGCTGTTCTCACCGAGCAGGACTGTTGCATTTCAGAGTACAAGGATATTTGGAAAGAATAGCTGGGGATCAGCCAATTTATTAACCTCTCTGCTAAAACTGCCAATTGTGGTGGTGTTTGTAATGTGGGCACCTGTTCAAAAAAGTGCAGAACAGAGACAACTCCCTTTACACAAACTTTTCCATTTTGTGAACCACATCTTAAATGAGACCACATCCCTCCCATAAAGACTGCGGGCCACCTCCCATCCCACCAGCAACCAGATAATATTTCCGTAACAGCTACAGTAACTGAGTTTATGAACTCAGCCGAGAAGTAACAACAACAAACAAACAAATAAACAGCAAAACCCAAACCATAAAAAGACAGGAATGGGGGTTTTCAACTTCTTTTTAATCCTATTTACCATCTAGAAATGAGGTAGCTGCAGGTCTCTCCTGATGACCGGTGTCCTCTGGCTGACAGCTGTCAGACCAGGAGATACTCAGTGCACCAGCAATAACCACTGTCCATAGTGGACACTGAGTCACGAAAGCCAGGGTAGGTGTCACCTGAGATAGGACATCAAACCGCGGTGCCTTTGTTAGGGTGCTGGTTCACCATACAAACATCAGAGAGAGCGGGACACCTCCAGAACTAGATCTGGAGGGAAAGATTCACACTTGGTTTACTCTGTTGTTTCCATTGACTGTTGAGGAACCCAACCAGTGCTGCACTTTTACTCACCCCCTATGTTTGGCACAAGTCAGGTGACTAATCTGGCCAGCTTTACCTGTCAGCCAGCACTGCAACCTGTGTCTCACAGGGAAAATACAATGAACCATAAAAGGTGCCTTACAAAAGCCAAAGATGCTCTGGGGAACTGTCCCAAGGTGAACTTCCTGTGGGGATGGAACTTGCTGCAGCTCCAGGGATTCCTGCTCCGACACACAAACAACATGTGATGTACTGTATCTGTTGCAGTTCTAAGTTTAAAATGTTTACTGCACTCCTAATTTTTTATCTGCTCAGAAACAAAAATATTTTCCAACAAACAGAGTGTTGAGCTGTGGCTAACTTCATAAAATATCTGGTGGTGACTTACTGGGAAAATAACAAATAAACAAACCAATCAAAAAAAAAAAAACAAACAGCAGAAACATTTAATTTCCTCCACAATGAAGACGAATGCATCCAATTCTTTAAAACTCTCTCAGGGCTGTTTCTCGTTCCCATCCCCTCTCTTTTTAGCATTATTTTAAGCTCTTTCCAATAATAAGCATTATTTTAAGTTAATTTTCATTTGGGCAATTAATAATGACAAATTAACATCCTTGGGATTTTTTTTTTCTTGTTTGTTTATGGGTTTTGCCTGGGAATTTCCTTAAGAAGCGCATAACAACTGCACACTGGAACAAGCCCAATTTGGTTCCCAAGCACACAACGTCCCCAGGAGGGACTGCTGCTGCTGCGGATGCCATGGCAGAGGCACACATCCCACGGGTTTTCCCCCAAACCACAGGGGACGCTGAGGAAGGAGCTGGCAGATCCACTTTAGTACCGAGGATGCCAGGCATGGATGTGGGAGCTGGGCTGGAGAGGGTGGTGGGGAACAGGGGGGATGATCGGTGGGGCCAGCAGTGGCGGTGGAGCTGAAGTGCAGCCCTGACCACCAAGCTCCGAGCGGGCAAACTTCTGCTGAATCAATCTCACTCCCCATGGGACTTTCTGCCCCTCCACAGTGAGCCATGACCCTTGTCATGGGACTCTCCCTCATTCCCGGTGGAAGCAGGGCTGCACGGAAGGTACACTGTGGCACCCCCGGCATCCCACATCCCGGTGGGCAGGGGGGCAGGGAGCTGCTGAGGAATACCAAAACAAGGAGAAGCTTCTCCCAGAGCAGCAAAGTCAGGCTGGGGAGGGCTCTGCTCCTCCCCCCGCAGGTTATGGAAAGGTTTCACAGGGCTGTGGTCTCCCCTGGCTGCCGCCCTGCCCAGATCAGCCATTCCCCGTGTCCTGCCCACCACCTGCACACCTGCAGCGTGGGACAGTCATGCTGTCATATTGTCCGTACTTTTATTTCTAAGGCACTAAAGTGGATCTTGCTGAAATTTTGCAGAAATGCGAAAACTTGCTTGAAATTATGTGATTTCAGATGAGTTTAGTCTAAGTGAAATTTTGAATGATTAAAATAGGTTTGTTTTGTAAAGCTCTTTTGGCCTCACCACCTTCATATCACCTTTGGGAAAATTCTTTGTTAAAGTACAAGCCCTACCACCCCCTAATGCATCTCTTCAAAATCATCAGGGTGGCTGATATTGCTGTGTTTAGCTTTACAGAAAATACAAAGACATTCTCCAGCTTCAGAAGAGAACTCTAATCAGCTCTAATCTTCACCAAGTAAACTGCACATACATGACTTCTGGGAGGTCATACCAGTGATGAGGATAGATGTTTTCCTGTGAAATTCAGTGTACAGCTGCACTATAGAAGCCAGAAACATTTAGCAAATATGTTTTTACAGTTGATTTGTTTTTATAAATAGCTTATATAGCTTTTCCAATTGCAAATCTCCACCAGTCTTGACATTTTATTTCAGCCATTGGAAGACAATATTCATTAAAAGAACCACAGCTGCTCTGAAGGCAGTCTCAACTCATTATTTATAATTAATATCCTTCTATATGCAGACACATAAAAAATCTTTTCTTTTTGTCCTAGTGTTTATGGCAGTGATGTGCCAGACTGCCAGTAAATTTGAAACCTGAGGAGTTTGTTTGCAGAGTCTCCAGTGGAGATCAAAGTTACAACAGTCACTCTTTCAGCAAAAACTTTTGCCTATATCAGTCTTATTGGTAGAGTTGTTGTTGTAAGTACTGAGCAATATCTTTTTCATGCAGGTTGGAGTTTTATAACAGCAAAATAAATTAATGCTGTCCAAAAATAAGACAGAAAATTTCCTCATACTGGGGACCAATATAATTCAGCAAACACTGGCTGTAAAACAAAGAAATATTCTCTTTCCCCAGCTCCCCCAGACATGGTTTTCCTCTGATACCTTGGGAGGGAAACTGAGCTACAGTTATTTCCTGACTTATAGGACTTTGGAGGGATTATTGCCCCTGAGTAAGTTAAACCTTTCTGAAAAACCGTTATTCACCTATACAACTCACACACAGCCATTAGCACAATATTGATGCACAGCGTTGCCTTAACCATCAGTGTCACCCTTACACGGCTAGGAGTTTGATTTTCCACCTACATCATTCTAATGCTGCTATACTTCACTGGGCCCCTTAATTTTGTGGAGATGATGCAGAAAAAATCTAGAGAAGTTTAAAATATATCCAGTGTGAACTGTCATCTCCATTGTGAAAGTGTGATCTCAGCAAGGCCTTGTAAAATGTTTGACATGGTTAAAAAGGCTCCCATTTGAAAAGATCCAAGCCACTCCTAGACTTTCTAATCTTTCCTGTCTCATCAGAATAGTTCTAAACCATCCTCACTTTCTAAAGCTAAAGGACAAATATATTTTAAAAGCCTTTCAGACATATTTATATGATTTTTACAATAAACATAATATAATGCTTATTAAAGCCTAATAAATTATCATGCATGTGTGCAAAGCATGTGCCCCCCTTGGTCTGTGAAGCTCTTCCCATCTGAAGATGTGTATACTTTCATCTTTAATCCTTTATGTGGAAGATTTTGGTTAGAAGTTAATCAGATAGTTGTGACAGATAGTTTTATATGAATTTTGACCTGTTCTAAAAAGACTCCAGAGGACATCCCACACTGTTGGGTGAAAATAGCTCATATGATTATTTTCTTTTTTTCCACCTTAACATTGACAGGCCGCTGATGAATAACAGTTAATCTCCAATTTCCATTTGACTTACATGTGCAAAGCCTCTTGTCTGTCACGCCTGTCTCCCAACCACAGCACCTGCTGTAGTACAGTACTGTGAGCTTCACCAAATACTTCCCAGTATCATACCAGGTCGTCCTGTGACTCTGAAACACATCTCTGATGTTGGCAGAAGGCCACATTGCTTTTAAAACTCTCTTACTTCTCACAACTCTGGAAAAAATGTGCTTGAAAAAAACTTTAAGAGCTGCAGAGTTTTCCGTTTTCATTTCAATGAACTCTGAGTCCATGCCCTCAATCTCTATTTAAGGGAGTGTAAAATATCCCCAAGTCAATGTCTGCAGCAGTTGACTCTTCTTGGATTTCAATTATGTCATCGGAGACTGTAGGGATGGGCACAAGAAGGAGCTGAGGAATGACTGAATGAAACAGACCCCCCCAGTCCTCTTCCAAGGCTGGTGGGAAAGATGCTAAATATCTTGACACACTTTGTCCTCTCCTACTAGTCAAAGGACACGTGGAGTTCGCTGCTGATGTCAGCCTTTCCTTCCATAAATCTTATAAAGCCTTTCTTAAGACTTTATTTTTCAGGACCAGCCTGGCCATCTTCTAACACACTCATGCTGCCAAATAATCCTATGCAATTGCTGGATTTATGTGGTGCTAAAAGAGCCTATAAGCAAGGTTATCAAATACAAAGCACTGCTCGGTTATTTTTCAGAATGCCATTTTTCTTCAGAGAAACTAGTCAAAAAAGTAACTATTTATTACTAAATCTAAAGAATTTACTTATATGCTCTGGGCAATCTGCTGAATATGACAGAGTACATTGTGTGCTGGACACAAGTTTAAGACAACATTTTATGATCCCTACTTATTCCATTCCTAGGAGAGACAGGCAGTCTGTGAAAACAACCCCAGCCTGATGGTCAAGACATTGCTCTTCAACTTGGTTTCCCTTCCTCCCTGCCACAAAATGGGTTCAGGGGCTTAAAAAGAGTTTTAGTTATTTCTAACTTTTAGATGTAATTATGGAGTATTTGACAGGGAAAAAGGTTGGTGGAAATACTAAATCTGATTTTTCCATGTGGGTTTAGAGTACGTAGCTATAACATAACGAAAGACAAAATTATTTATGAGAACAAAACAAAGTTTGAAATATGTTTGGTGCTGGGTGAATTTGCACTAATTTATGATGGGAAAATGATCTATTACTTCATTGTAAAGTGTTTTTTGGGTCGATTTTGCAGATTACAGATATGACATAGCAGAATTTATAAATAAGATTAACTGATTTTATAACTTCACCTTGTCATTCTTCCACAGAAATATCATCTAGTAGAAAGAAACTACAGATGGCCAAATTTCCAGGCTTTGTAACAGAAAGCTTTACATTATTAGGCCTGCAACATTATTGAAATGACCAGAGGGGACAATAAGGAAAAAAAGCAATGTGTGGGCAGATGTATCTGTGTGTGTATGCGTGCACTATGCATGTGTGCACATATAGGCATCTGTACATTGGTGCCATAACTTCTGTGCCCTTGGAGCTCTCCTTCAGCTGTTGTAAGGTAGCCAGAAGTAAACAGTAACTATTACTTTGTCTGTTTCTTGCTGCTCCAAAATATTTTCCTTTTATTTCATCTATTAGTTCTGTCTATCTGTCAATCAAATGTAAGTTTCTCCTTGATTTTATCAGTCTTCTTAATGTGGCCCTTATGAAAGCCCGAGCATTTTTGTACTCTGGTATGTGAACCTGTTCCTTCTGTGAATAATTTTTTCCATACCCTACCTTATTCCATTGATGAAGCTGGAATACTATCCCCTTTAGGCTCCTTCCTCTAAATCCCTACTTGTCCTGAGACATTGCTACAAACAGGCCACGTTCACAAATTATCGTAAGCATTTAGATTCCATCCATTTGGATTTTTTTAAGTCTTAATGATTTTTCTCCTTTTACACGGATATAGAATATGGTTAAATACCATCATAATGGATTGGTATTTTACCTTCATATCTCCCTGGGAGCATATTTAATTCATTAGTGACTACCTAAGCTTTGCCTCAAAACCGTTAGAGATGCCTTTTTGGTTCAACTTGGAATACAACCAATTGTCAAAATTTTGCATTGAGGAAAAGAAGCTGTCTAGTTCTGCTCTTGATTATGTACATATTCGCTTTTTTAAACTAGCAGTTTCAATACTTGGGAATAACTGTAGGTTGAATAAATGCACAAGAAATTGATAACCAGCCCTTACACCAAGGAAATACCCATGTGGAGTAAGGATTCTTTTGCTTTTTCCTAAGATATTTCTTCTCAAACCTAAAGCACACTTTTGATTTATCTCTTAAAGAAATGTATATCCAAAGTTAAAGCACAATGCTGTTTAATCAGCTTTGAATACCTTGTTACATTACAATGTCCAGGCAACTTTCCATCTGTAGTTTTGCAAAGAGGGTCCTGGCTGACCCAAAAGCTGTAAGTTTTATCTTTGTTGGTCTCCTAGAGCCTAGCCAGGTACAGTAGTGCAGCTTGAGTTACTTCATCTTCAAAACTCCTTTTGAAGTCTTGCCAGCTGCCTCCTTTTGTTTTGAATGTTTTGGCAGACATCGGGGAAAAAATAAAATCTTGGCTATGCCACGAATCATGTCCACCTCTGCTGTGAGAATGCTGTCCCTGTCACTCATGTTGAAGAAAATTGTTAGCAGTGTACTTCTTTTAAACTTGCTGTGCTGAGATTTTCTGGGTGGTATTCAGTTAGCATTGCTGACTGGATCCATGAAGCACTAGGTCAAAAGGAAATTCTGCTGAGTATTTTAGAAAAAACTTAGTCTCAGTCCTCAAGGATTCGAGGAAGTACATTGCTTATTGCAACAGTGTGGATTATATCTGTATTGAATAGTAACCTCCATTTTGTCTTGTAAACTCCCCTGTGTCTTAGGATTTACATTTTGGATTGTGTACTGAGATTATATCTAACTTCTGTGACTGAATTTCTTCTGTTGATCTTGTATGATCTTGATAAAATAAGCAGTGACATATTAAAGCCTGATCATAACTGCATTTCTTTTAATGTGTTCATGAGCAACACTAATACTAGCAACTGGTTGAAAGACTACTGTAAGAGGACAAGCTACAGAAACCTCACAGGGATAGCAGGCCATACACCTCCTGTTTGGAAATGCCACACACCAGCAGTTTTCTACTGACTGCGTCGCCTGCTGGGCACAGAGCCAGTAAGGGTGGGAGAGGAGAAGCAGCAATGACTGTACAGACTTCCCAGGAAATCTCCTGGGTGGAGAGCAACTAAACACTGATGACACCTATTAAACACTGATGTTGCTATGGCAGTTATGAAATAGAAAAGGGAAGAGAAAATTCATCCCTTGAGATTAGTTTTGTCCTGGTAGCTTCTGCCCAAAGGTGGACTATGCATGGGAATGGAGACAGCAGTGGCTTTCCATTAAATAAAAAAAAAAAAAAAAAAAAAAAAAAAAAAAAAAAAAAAAAAAAAGACAGGAAAAAAAGTGGTTTTTTATAAAAAAAAAAAAAAAAAAAAAAAAAAAAAAAAGACAAAAAGAGAATGAAAGTGTGAGCAAACAACGAAATTTGCACACTGACTTGTAAGTAAATATTTGAGTAAGTTAGGAATTCTTTTTTTTTTGCTCATTTTACAAGCAAGAACCCAAAGTTTTGTCTCAGTTTAAATTTTCAGTTCCCTAATTCTCTATTAATAGAAGTAATTGATAAGACACATCAGAGATGCAGAGAAACTTCCATATGAAGAGTGGCTGAAGAAGCCTGGGACTTCTTTATTTAGAAAGGAGAGAAACAGTAGAGGCTCAGTTGGAAAGACTAAAAATAATGAACGGATAAATGGAGGCAGATAGAGCCAAGAGAGTTCCCATTTCCATGGAAGAAGAGGGCATCTGTTGAATGTAAATAAAAGAAAACCCAAAACCAGTAAAAACAATTACATCTCTACAAGTCAAAATGCCAAGCACTAGAGAATATCACTACAAGGTACCACTAGGGTAAAAAAATCTTGAGAGAATTCAAACAAGAAGTACAGATGAAAGGCTTCTGACTTAAATGCAAAAGAATGGGGAAAACCAAGCCTACCCACTAGCAAATAAAACTGCTGCTTGAAAAAAGACACTAAACTTTAGCCTAATGTCAACAGGAAGATATTTTTCCTAAAACTATGCTATTTGGTAGCTAGCTATCTACCACAAGTTTTTTTGTTACAAACAGCATTTGTCATTAGCTACTCTTAGAAACCAGGGTCTTGCTCAATGGACCACTGGGTAGCTTTGTTTATGTTGTGCCTCCCAGGAAGATGAATTAGGTTTTGTAATTCAGAAAAGATTTCTAAATTTTTTTCTGGAAAATAGTCATCCCATCTTTCCTGTGTGCTGGGAAAGGGTTGACAGTTATATGATATGGGAGTAGTTTTCCTGATGGTTGTTCTGCCCAGATATTTTTTCCTCCCAATAAGTCTTTTAAATGTACCTGTCTTCTTTACAGTCTCTTTCTATTGCTCACAAGTAACTTCTTTACTCCTAGGTGACTGCTTCTCCTTCTCCTTCCTATCCACAGCTCAAAAGATCCACTTCTGGCGTGCCTCAGTCTAAAGGATTAATATTGCACTAAACATTGTTTGATCTGTATTTCATCCCATATTTTAAAAACAAAGTTTCCTGCTCTTTTACTTGCTCACCCACTCAGCTGCAGCGAGCAACTTTTTGTGCAAGCTAGGAATGTCAACTGGTCACCAAATAAAATAAACTAGATGCCTCACAAATAAGTTGGGAGGGGGGTGTTTTTAACTATTGTTTTTTGCTAAAGTCCAAAGAAGACATTAAAACTATCTGGGGATATCTACAAACCACCAGAGTGAAAGGAAGCACTATTCCTAAGCTTTTTTCTTCAGGTGAGAAATAACAGATGGAGGGAGATAAAAAAGAGGAGCAGGTCCCTACTTTGTACAGGGAGTTTTGTGTTCAGCTCTGTGAATGCAGAATCACATGAGCACAAGCTAATTGCAGATAAATAAAATTACCCCCCAGAAATACCCATGAGAAACTACTCACAACTTAAAACGAAATATGACTTTGAATTCTTATTTATTATTTGTACTCTGTGACTAATTGCACAATAATAATGACCTCTGTTTAGCTTCATGAACACTAAGAATTATGTTTATCATCTGAAAATTAATGTCTGAACCTTTTTTGCAAAGTTAGAGCATAAAAGATGAAAATATATTTTCAAAAGGAACAGAAAGCATTGAGATAATAGTGTCTTGCCGTAATATTTATGAAGGTTTCTTTCAGATGATCACTAGATGCAACAGTGGGTAGAATCGAAGAAAGCAAGGTTCAGAAAGTGTTCCAGTCAGAGAATAAGATCTTAGGTATTTATGAAGCTATATAATTTCCTCTTTCTCATCCATAGCCACTTAATAAATCTTTGTCTCTCACTGCATAACATCACTTTTTATAACTCCATTCTGTTTGATACCAGTGAGACAGCAATAAAAGAGCATGAGCAATCCACCCTCTGCAAGAGAAAGATTTTTTGATTGACTTATAAAAAGTACAGAAGGTTGAACAATTTACCATTCAGAGAATAAGTTATTATCACAGATTTATTCCTTTTTCTGTTCATGCTATGCCATAGTAAACATGCATAATCAGCAAAATATAAGGATTTATAAATTTAAGATTTTCTGAAATACCTTCTGCGTTATCCCATGAAAGCTGGATCTACTGAACTCTGGAATCGTGAGCTGGCCACAGAACGATGTTTGGATAGTTTTGAAAACATGTCTTTCCCTCAGGGGTAAATGTTAATTAACATATCTACTCTTTATATAGAAATGAATTTCCATTTCCTTTTTTTTT
>VXBO01015189.1:362515-465655 GCA_013400135.1 Rhinoptilus africanus
TGAAAGGCAGTTTGTGTAGTCCAGTAGGAAAGAAAGGAGACAGACACTCATAATCCCAGAAAGTCTGTTTCACCTCTACTCATCATGGTAAGGTTCAAGCAGATGGAGCTGGTACAGGCCCTTGAAGTTTGTGCCAAGGTTTTGAGCAAGGCAGTAGGTTTGTTGAAGTGGTTAGCAATCTCCCCTCTGGAGACAAATAAAAGTAAAATANCAAATGTGCAGTACAAATTCCCAGCCTACTCCCTGCTGGACAGCCATAAAGGATAGGCAGAAGACACCATAACTTCAATCCTGATGCCAGTGACAGACCCTCTAATACAAACTGTTACTCTGGGTGAGTATGCACAGGAAAAATCTCCACTTACAAAAGCTACAGGAAGTTTTTCTTAATTTTTTTTAATTTATTTTAAACTGTCTGCAAACAATGACAAGCAGCTGGTTTGTATTGTTTTATTTGTATCACATTATCTGACAAAAATGTTGATGAGATCAAGTTTTGGGACACTGTACTATGACTTATGCTTAGTCTGGACTTAAGGACAATATATATTTATATCCCCCTTCATATGCACTTGTGAACAATACTTTAGGATTCCATGATGAGTTATGTAAGACCTGAATGTGAGCAGTGGTCATTAATAAATTACCACATTATAAAAAAAAAACCCAAACCCCACCACATTTTCCTGGCTCTGCCCTGCTAGCTGCATCTGTGTTCAGCTGGTTGGATGAACCATTAGCTAAGCCATTTACCAGGAAGGCAGATTTATCACGCAGCCCTAAATCATGCGCAATAATCTATTAGATGAGAAGACAATCAGTTACACACTGGAAAAGACTGCAGTGGCAATTACAAGTGAGCATGGACCCAGTTCTTATGGAGTAAGACTGACAACAGAGTACCACAGACAGACCACAGACAGCTTGGTACTGCATTCTAGCACTTAGAAATTAAATGATTAAAATGTGACAAGGAGCTGGTAGAGCTCTGTGTCTGAGTCTTACTGACACATAGAGCCCATTTCCTGCAGATATTCAGCAGTTACCCATTTCAGGCATGTGAGCAGTTCCACTAAGATCAGCCATTTCAAAGATTGGTGGAGGAAGAGTAGAAGTGACATACTCCAGCCAAATAAGAGGAAAATGACAATGACTGTCTGAGGAGAAGTATTTTTGGGGAAAACATCGGTGTTCATCTCATTGCTCTTACATAAAGGAGTACTTGGGTTTTTTTCATGAGCTGGAGAAGAATCAGTGCGTAATATTAATTACGAGATGATTATAAGCCATTTATTGCAGCTACAGAAACCAAATGCGGTCAAAGGTGTACTAGAAAGATACTAGCAGTGCAAGGGGTTTAATAAGCTTTGCACGACGGGATGTTGTACCTCCTTTCCAGATATAGACAATGCAACAGCAACCTATTGCAGGATGTAGGCAGGGAGCAAGCAGTACATGGAGCAGCAGCTACTGTGCAGGCAAAATTTGGTGGCCATCTTGTTAACCTGCCTCTTCACTCATCAGACGGGTCAATTTGTCTTTTATGAACCTGCCAAAACCACAACAATGTCATAAAAAAACTAGTTTCAGCCTTCAGAGCTGAAGGAAGTGTGATGTAGGAGTGTGGTGTTTATTCTGCTAGTGTGAAGAATTAATCTCTCTGGGTTTACTTTTCTGCTGGGGCAGTGTTATCGATGGGTAATTGCTGAGGACTGCTTACTTTATGATTATAGCTGTTTAAAGCCTGTAAAGAAAGTTTTTTGTTTTGTTTTGTTTTGTTTTTTTAAGATAGCATGATAATTTCATAGTTTAATAAGAATTTTTTTAGCAAGTAATCTTTTTTTTTTTCTGGGGAATATTTCAGTTCTCCTTTTGAATACAAATGGCCATGAGTTTATGTTGGCTTAGTGAATTCCCATCAAATTTGGCCCTCCATACGCCATGCTGATCTGAAATTAGGTAACTCATTGAATTAATATTTAATTTTTCTTTGGAATTTTCTTACAGACTAAATCCTTAAACTCAGAAAAATGTACAGTTTTCTGAAAATTATTTTATTACATTAGTGAGTTGGAACACAACTTAAAAGATAAAACTTATTAAAATAAACTAAGAAAAGACAAGCTACAGAGTAGTAAAATATAATCAAATTATCCAGAATGTCAAAAACTCTCCTCCATGATCAGAGGAAATAACTCTTTCTATTCAGCAATTCACTGAGAAGAAATCTGAGTAAATAAATGGCCTTTGTGACACGACCAAAAGTCAACATTATACAAGCTCTCTCTCAAACCCACCACTGTTTGTGCCTGGGAGGGCATCGTTAGGGCAATTACTTGATTAAACAGCCAGTCCATTTTGTTTATTTGTTACCCTCCTCAAAGGAACACAGTTCACTCTCACGGGAGCACTTGTGTATCCAGTAAATAGAAGCAGGTTAATTACACGCCTTGAAATCGCATGACAGATAATGCTACCCCTTTGTCTTCTGCTGACCCACAAGCAGAAGCAGAGCTAGAGAAAGGCAAGATATGTCTTCAGTGCCAGTTTGTGGGTCTTGTGCACCTTTAAAGATGCATAGCTCTGCTGAGGGTGTCGCTCTCCTTTCTTGCGCAGTTGTGGATGGATTTGCGCCACATGAATCTTATAAGACAGCTATAACATTTATTTATGGCAGTTAAATGTTATTACTTCTTACTGGTTTTGTGAGATGGCAGGAAAAAGTGCTTATTGTATCTCAAAATATGTGCCACTATTACTGGTATGTGCACACTCTTTTTTTTTTCTGGCCTCAGATTAATTTGTCTTAAAAGAAGATTTGCTTTCATTTCAGGTTATTTTGTCCATCTATTTTTACTTTTAAAAATCCCTTATCATTTAAACTAAATCTCTGGCAATCACCACCCAACACAAATACTTTCTCTAGAGGGGTTTGGAGTGTTGGTTTTTTTTCAGGATCATGTTACCAGAGTCTTTGGCTTTGTCAATATCAGTGTTAAAGAGGAGTCTCCAAGAAGCCAGAAGCATGGCATATTTCCAGGTCTGCTTGCCTCCAGTTTACACAGGCAGCTTGTAGGCAGGAGGTATAATGATTGCAGAAAGGCTTGCAGGCAGCCTACAGCTCCGTGTGCAGGTGTGCCTGAGAGCACCCAAACTGTCTACTGCTGAGCTAATAGCATGTCAACAGTATACTGAACCACCAACTATGCTTAAGAGATGGTGTCTCATTTTCTTATGGAAGTAATACTTGGAGCCATGTTTCCATGTTCACTATCTAGGCATCTCTCAAAACACAATGTAAAAATACCTACTGTGGTTCAGGGATTTTTTTTCTATCTTGTTTCTTTCATGGCTCTTATTCTTGTCTTCCTCCTCTCTTACGTACCTAGAGCATCAGCCAGAAAAGGCCTCTGCTCAACTACTTTTCCTTCTGAGCAGATTCACAGTATGCCTTTATTCCTTGGCTGTAACCTGAGTTGAGATTTTGACAGGCACATCACTTCTTACATATAACTGAAATGAGGGTAGCTGTCTGATCTTGGCCTGGCTTCTGCTATAGCAATACTATAACTACTGTTTTATATATGCATATATGAATAACATATTCTAAAGAGTCCAAAGTCCTCGAAAAATGAAATCTTTGTTACTTCATTTTCCCTAGATCTTACATTAAAGTGACCTGTATCAAAACTCTTAACAGGCAGTGGTAGTAAAATATTGTTATTTATCCAAAATGATATACCCCAAAGTCCAAATGGGTGTGATTAGTATAAATCCATAAAACCCTGAAATATTTGAAAGAAAAGACAACTTTCTAAACAATTTTATATGTGGCTGTGATATATTTCTATTTCACTGTTCAAAGTTATATTTTCAGAGATGTAATTGTTTTCTTTAGTATAGAAGCAAGAACCTCTTCTTTGAGTGAGAAAAGAGTAGATCTAGGTGATTAACAGTTTTGCTTAGACACCTGTTATGGTACTGGAGTGATTCTGTATGATGTGCATAATAAGGCGTATCACAGTCTCATAGTGTTCTCTGTTCACGCTAAGCAAGTCTCATGCTTCTTCCATATTTTTCATATATAAATTGAGGGGTACGAGTATAATATATTCGATGTAATCTGCCTGTGTTTTGACTGTGGAGGTTCTTTCTAAACAGGGCTCATGTTGAAGACAGAACAGTGTTTAGCCTCCTTACTCAACTTCACTGCAGGATAAGAAGCAAGGAGGGAAGCAGAGGTGATACAGGAGCATGCCTTCGTTTAGATAAATGCCCCCTACCCCGTTGTGCTGCCTGCATTCATCGGGATGGTATTTTACCAGGTAAACCTATAGGTAAACCTATAACAATGAGGAGATAATTAGGTGTGCACTCTCTGCTTATACTTTGCTACTTTGCTGCGAACTGCAAGTCTCGTAGATTAACTTACATTTTCTCATTAACACTTTTTCTTTCCTTTTATCCTGTTATGAAACTGCTCAGCTTTCATTAGCTGAAAGGTGACTATAATGTCTTTCTATCCCAATATTTTTCTGCAGTTGCAGTACTTTGGATCCAATAACAATACCTGCTCTGTTTTTTCACTCTGAGTTTTAGTGATTCATTAATTCTTCAACATAACCATGCAATTGTCTTAATACCATAAGATATCCATCTTTACTGATTGCAGTAAGTACTTCGTGTTGAAAGTGAATCTTCTACTTTATTCATGTAGAACCATACGTAAATCAGTAGAAGTGAGCTCAGGATGAAAAGTGGTGCAAAAATTAGGACCAATACAACTGTATTTATTCAGTTATCTTTTTTTGTCCTGTGTTCATCTTTATCTTTTTAGAACCTTGAAGCTCTTTCCATTTCTCTTCCTTTCAGCCTTTTCAGTTTAGGATGCATATTTTTCTCCTGGAAGAGAGTAGAGAGGAAACCAAAATAAATGTCAAGTTGTAAAACAACAAAAAAAGTACTGAGAGTTCTGCAGGACAGCTCTGAATAGTTGTAAAATCTCACCACATCACTGTGTATCCAGTCATTCAGATACTTTGATCAAAGGAAGAAAATCCTCACAGAACGTCATCTGTTTAAAAAAAGAAAGAACAGATCATTAATTGAAGAACAAGAATGAATTAAATCAGTAAATTAAAAATTGCTGCATCTTACTAAACAGGTATATTCCCATTTAAGTTTTTGGCAGACTGTCAATTGCAATACAACTTTTTACCCCAAGGGTAAGAGTCTTTGCAGGAGACAAGAGATTTTCAGCTCTGGTGCCAGACAGTGAAATGAACTCCCACAGGAACTAGGAGCCATCATTTCTTTGACCTTGGTCTACTTAACACAAGCACATTGCAGCACGTAGATATGATGAAGTAAAATCTTCCAGACAAAACAATTTTACCTCATGAACAATTTCCGCTTCAGGGAGATGATAAGAAGAAAAAAACCCATGTGGCAGATGCCATTCATGTCTCCTGGAGTACTACTGGCAGGCACTGAGAAACCGTGCTAATGAAAACACAATTGTAGCCCATACACAAAGGTCTAGACAAGAAATACCTGTTTGATGAAATGAAAGCTACTAGACACCAAAGCAGCTGATTGCCAGTGCCTTAAAAACAGAGTTCTCTCATTAGAGCTTGAAATGATCATGTCTCACTGTTTTCTGGTCTTCAAGAGAAGGTGAAAACCAGCACAATGTAAGTAAAACCTGCTCACCCGTCCTTTCTTATCTCTTTTATTAGAATTGACAGGTTGTTAGTCTTTGGCTAATGCTGCTCTGTATTTTAGTGTATCTGTCAAACAGATCTCTTGGGTAAAGTAGCTGCTGTTATTTATTCTAAAGACTTGGTTTTTTGAGCTCCTGTTTCCCATACAAAAGCTATTGGCTAGGCCAGAACACTTTGAAGATATTCTGGATTTGGTTCTTGGGCTGCACAGCTTCCCTGGAGATCACGTATCTGAAACATTTCCGATGTTTAACAGTAAAAACTAGCCTCTACTCAACTGTACCTACCTTTGGTGCTTCGATACTGTGTAAGAAAATATTGGTACATCTCTCCATTTCTTTAAAATCTTTAGTATTTAGGAGAGCATTATAAAAAAGATGGCAGCAGGTGTATCTTCATCCTGCTGGCTAACAGGCCAGCCATTCAGCATTTCATTCTTTCCCTACACTTGTGATAGCTGAGATTGTGTATTCACTGTTGACATCCTGGCTTCTCCCAGCTGGGGGGAGCTAAAAGGTACTTAAAAGAGAAGACACCAAGGTGGCAGAAAAGGAGTTAACTTGTGCACCCAGTTTCTGCAGTATTCCCTATTGCTGTTGGGATCTGCACTCCAGGTCATGTTTGCATTGCAACATGACAAGCATTCCTGACACTGTCTTTTTTCCTTCCCATTCAGTACCCTGGTATTAACGACCATCCTGCTGTCCCTTGACATCTTAATGGAAATATTTCATGTCTTTCTTGTGGACACTAAAGTCTTTAAACACAGAAAAAACCCTCCATCTCTGACTGGTCTTTGACATTTGCAAACATGGCAGTAAGTAATGTTAAATACTTTTCAATCTCCATGTTTTCCTTATTACTCCAGAGCACATCTCTCTCCAGCTTTACTTCCCTTTAAACTGAAGAAAGCGTCTTTTAATTTAGAGCTAGCCATGTGATATTCTAGGCAAGGTTGGGGAACAGAAAAGGGACATGTACTACATTTATGATATACACACAGAAATTAAAAAAAACTTCAGGAAGTTGAGAGAAATCAAAGATGGCATGCAAAGATGACATTTCCATTCCACAGCTGTGAAGGACCCTCTAGCTGAGAGAAGATTGTGCATTTTGGATTTTCCAAACACAAAGGCAAGAGTATGATCATCCCAAATCTTCTGTAAGATCACATTTTTTTTCATTTTGAGAAATTAGATATTTTAAGGGTTGCAATTGGCATCTAAAAAGAGAAAAAAAAGTTTCACATATAAGTTACATATGTTATCTTTTTTGTGTCTTCTAGTGTTTTTTCTTATCCTTGAGAGCTATCAAATGGGCAAGTCCTCTCTTACCCATACACCCCTACAAGAGTGTACAACTGTATAGAGTTATGAATTGTGAGATCCTTCCCAATGTGAAGACTGCCTGGATGGTATGTTGTTCCTGTAAGCCTGGCAGAAGGCATTTTGCATGCAAAATCATTTGCTCTTATAGACTTACGTACACATGTACGCCTACACCCAGTATTCATCATTAATGTTAATTGTATTTCTAAAGAAAAAGAAACACAGTCTTGGATAGCACAGTTAAAAGGTGCTGATTTGATAATTATTCCTGTTACATTCAAAGCCTGACTGTTGACTATATTTTAAATGTGTTCTTTGAAAAATAGTTTTCTGAATAAGTCAAGTGCAATAAAACTGACTGAAATTAAGGTTTTGGCAACAGTTACTATTAAGCTTTCAACAGTCTGTGGAAAACTTCACAAATATGAAATTCATTTTATACAAGCATTTTTTAGGAAGGCTTTATAAGTGTTCTGAATTTTCTTTACGCTGATCATTGATTTCTAAGGAATATGTGTGTAAAATAAAACAAATCTGTTTCTTCTTTTGCTTTAGCTATTTCCTGGTGCTGCATTGACTCTCTTTCATGATGAGCTGTTGATACAGCAAAATCTGGATTGTGGTGTGCAAAATAATTCAGTTAAAGAAGCTAAATGATTCAAATATCCCAATACTCAGCAAAGTGGAGGAAACTAAGAGACCTGTTAAAATAACTTGCTGAAGTTTCAGAAAGTTAAGTTCCCTGAACTTTTTTTTCTGATGGTGTGAGTTATTGAGAAGGATTGGTAATATTTCAGCTTTAAGAAAGCAAACCTTTTTTCTTCAGTTTTTGGAAGTCTTTCAGCTTTTGATGTAGTTATAGAAGATTGATATTCTAAAAAGAAAGTAAGTGCTTGCTTTTCTTATCTTTTGCTAGGAACATATTCTCAGTGGGGTTGGAAGGGTACACTTTTCACATCATCAGGAGGTGTAATACACCAAGAAAGAAGGCCCTAGAAAAAGCATGGTGTTCTCCTTGGAAGTTCAATTTAGTAGCTTTATAATATCCTGAGTGTTAGGATTCATTCTAATATAGGCAAAATGAAAATAAAATCCATGTGATTATCTCTATGTGATTGTTGAATGAAAAATGCTTCTTTGGCAATGGGCAGAATTGCCATGTAGAAAGTTTGCTGTTATAAGAAAAAGAAACTAAACCTGTCCTATGTGTCATACCTTTCACAAGGATAGACAAAATGGCAATACACTTATAAGGTAAAAGTCAGGAAGGAAAATAAATAGATTCACCTAAACAAAATGAAAGAAAAATTTCAGAGAGGTAAATGAATTTTGGTTTAGAGATGGTACTGTATCACACTGTAGAAAAAAACCCACCAACTGTGATGTCCCTTCTTGCCATAGAGCATCAACTAAGCTATGTTACCTGATCTCCACTTGAAGAGCACAAGGAAGACTTCACGCTCAGTTCTCTGGAGATGGTAGACCCTGGGAAGTGAAACTAGAATTTCATGACAAAGAAGAAGCCAACACATTGGCTAGTTGGGAATATAATTACTGTTATACTATGATGTATGTACTATTTAACTATAGTACATGCCTTTAATAGTTCACTTCTAGGAACTGAAACCTATGATTCTTCATTGTAGCTTTCCAAGTGATTATGGATTTCTATTTAAGCAAAATACTGCAGTATTCTAGATCTATTTGAATTAAAGTATCCAAGTGACACTGTGTAAATCTATTCCTTTTGGCCTAGTGAGAGAAAATGTAAAAGTTGTTAAAACTAGATGATAGTTGACTTAATTGTCTCAGATTTTATTATAAAACAAGTCTTCCAAGAAAAAATACATTGAAAAGTGGGTTATGTAGAACTTGATGAGATAAAGTTACTTGATTCCTTTTTCATTGAACACAATTAATCTGGCTGGAATACACAGCTACCCAAAGAGAGCAGCGTTGCAGCTACCTCAGTTGTTGCTACTGTAATCCTAAAACACTCCATAGCAGCAGAATCTAAGAAAAGCCTTTTACATCATCAGTGGTCTGTGAGCTGCACAGACATTTACTTAACATTAACAGTGAACTCACCAGCTTGTGCCAGTAGTATCTGTGTACAAATTTGAAACTGAATAAAAGTGGAGCTAAGGGAGAGATCAGTAAAAGAAGATAATGTTCCTTTAGGATTGCAAAATAACTCTAATAGGACTGTCTTTGTCATGGCTGTGCTCGTGCTTCTTAGGTCTAAAGTTATTGTTGTACCTCAGAAATATTTCTGCCACTCAGGATAAAATATGACCACTTAAAAAATATCAACATTATAGATTTTGCGTATGTTGCTTTTCTCAGCCTGATTTGTGTGCCCACTGGTAACATGGAATTTCCATTAACCTTTGAAATTTGTAATTTCTAGGATAAATCATTTGCTTTTGTTGACTTTGTCTGTTACTTACACTGCACCTTAATTATAATTAGTGCGCTATCTAGACTGACAGAACACAATGTAGGTCCGAAAATATTTATGTTTAATGTTGTCAAGAAGTTTGAGATAGTCAGGACCAGCTCTCAAACTGTGAAAAATACTCTGACAAAAATTTCAATCCAGAGTAAGAATGAATTTCGTACTTTGTTTTCTGCTCTTTCACTTAAAATCAAACAACGTGTGGTTTTGGAGCCTAGTGAGCAAAAAAATTCCTTAGGGTCTTCTCTAGTAACTTAGCAAAAGGTATGCTGTATGACTGCACTTCCAACTAGAACAGTATGTCCGCTGGAAATGCTGTTGCTTTGTGTACCAGAGGTTCTCTTTAGTTACAAAGAATAAAATGACATCCGTTTAGCACTGACATAGAATTAGCAGTAGATAGATCAATGCTAAAGACTAACCTAAGTTACTTCCCTACCTTCCAGCAACTGTAATACAAAGGAAAGGCTGCAAGTTCAGATTTCTTTATGTCTCAAAGTGGTCAGAGGAATCTGGCAGGAGTGATAAAATGCCTGAAGCTTAATTGTGTTCAAGGAAACTCCTTTACCTCCTGCGTGGAATAAAAGCATAGCTTAGAGTTCTTGTGGCCTTAAGACCCCGCCAAGAGGAAGGCTAACAAGGCAGGCTGAAGCGCCTTCAGATGAAGGGACCTGAATCCCAAGAAACTGTAAACCACCCTGCAAGACAGAAAGTGAAAATTATGCTTATGTGATTAGATGTAAAGGTATGTTAGAGAAGTTAAAACTGCCTCAGTTTGATATATCTTGTGGGGCATCCTGCCTCTAGTAAAAGCTGTGATGTCCTCAGCATTGCTTGGCTTCACGCTTTGTTCCTTGTGGGTCCTTTACAAGCGAAGGCCAGTCTGGCCACATACCAGTGTAGCCATTATCTGCTGTTATACCACACATTGTGTGTCAGTCTGCTGCTGACTCTAACAGTTCTCTCCTGACTGAGAAAGCCCACTTTACAAGAGAAAACTGCAAGGGGTACTTCCACATGCCTTCAGGCATCTTTATCTTGCCAGAGTGAGTTAAGAAATAAATCATTTTAAGAGTAAGTGAGGATGAGACCCACACCCTTTAATTTATGTTTCCTCATGTGTTCTTAATCTTTCTTTTGGGGGTTGAGATTTTATCAATATAAGACTCCATAGGCAATTTAACAAAGTGTGGTTTATAACAACTGACACTGTCTCTGAATTTGGCCCCAGAGGTGATGCCTGTTTTACACTTAATCTCCACAGTATTTACTCCATTCTGGGAAAGAATTTGCCACAGGAATGGCTCCAGTTCTTGGTGTCAGGTAACATGGTAATACGGTTGATTAATTAAATAAAACAACCTAAACAACTATTGGAAAAGTTTCATTTTGTCCTAAACAAAATAATGTTAAAATCAAAAATTAACTCGTGAAGATAGATAAACTTCTAGGATTCTCACTTTGGATGTCTTCTATTGACTTCTTACGAGACAACAGCTTCTTGTTGCTACTGACCAGTACAGAAGAGTTTGTGAGAAGCAGGAACCGGAGAAAAAGTGTAAGATTAAATTTCTTCTTTCTCATGAATGATTGGGCACATCTTCATGTAAGCATATCTGTTCTGCATACGTCTCAGCAAAAGGGACAGCGAAATAGACGTGTGCCATTCTCTGTTAGGTGGAACCTAAACAAACTAGATTTCACATCCTGTGTTTCCCCCAGAAATAATAGTTATCTTCATGAGCTCTTCTAAACATCACAGCATCAAATTCAATTACATGCATTATGTACTAAGTAGATTTGTAACTACTACCATTGTCCAGTAAAATGAAACAAGCTCCCTAAAACTGATCAGTAAAATTTTGTATGGAAAATACCACCCTGCTCAGAAATGAAAATAAATATAGAATTACAGGGAAATGGAAAAACATAATTTAGTTTATGTAGAATGCAAAAGTTACATGCTTCTCAGCTATGTATCTTTCTTACTTACCCCTTTTTTCATGAGTGAACCTATGTACTATTTAAAGATATTTTTAACAGAGCTTTATTTTTTAGACAAAACAATTTTAGCAAAAGAACAATTTAGTTTTGAGAAATGTTGTGCCATGATGCATTTTTGTGAAAGAAGAACAATTGTACTACTTAGACGTAATACACTAGATATAATAATTAAATGACTGTGGTCTGGAACTATGGTTGTTAACATAAGACATATTTTTAAATAGCTCTCAGTTTTAAGTACTTTATCTCCAAATGAGTTCAGAGATGCATGTCATACTCCTGTGCTGCTTGAATTGTACTATCAGAATTTTTTCGCTGACAAGTCTCAATAAAAGTCAATAATACTTGTTTCATTTTAAGGAAAAATAGAAAGAGTAAAGGTAAATATCCAATAGCTGCATTACCTATTCCTATTCGACCTGTCAAGGAGGAAATGAATGAAAGCCATAATCTGTAAAGTTTACTGAAGTATGAAGAGCTTTTAATAAATCTGTTAAACAACCAGTGCTTGAAATTAAGTTCTCAAAATCCCTCTCCACTTAGTCATATCATAGCAGCTTAAACTTTTGTATTACATTGTAAAACACATTTATTTCTTTACTGATTCTTCTGGGAAATATTACATGATGAAGACATTCTGAACAAACTATGTTCATACTGATTTTGCTGAAATTAGGTTATAAAAAAGCCCACATTTAAATAGATAAAGTTATTTTTCTGCAAATCCCATTAAATAATGGTATTCCTCAATTAATTATGCACAATAGAAATATTTCTCTTGCCCTGCCATCTGACAAAATGGAGTTGAATACGATTTCCCTGTCTGCAGTGGAATAAGATAAGTATCAAGGAAATAAAAAGAACTTTCATAAATTGAGATATATGTTCCATTATCGATCACAGATTTGCAGCTATACCTGTTAAAGCAGCCTCTGTGCTCTCCAGTAATATCAATAGCTCATTGAATATTAGATCAGTGTTCTTGTCATACGGCCTGAAAAAAACAATCTTTAGCTAAGGTGCTGAGATCCAAATAACAGACCTAATTCATGCATCCCGGTCATATTCATGTGCACTGAGGAAAAGAGCACTTTGTACATTTCATTAATCTCTGTAGAGGACGTTGTATCTAATGTATCTCTAAAATATCTGTAATATGACTCAGGTAATGACAATCCATGCCTTGTTTCCTCTTGCCAAGAATACTAAAATCCACTAATTTTGTACCATCTGGGTTATCCAGAGGCTCCATATAAGAATAATAAAGGCCTACCAAGCAGTGCTTCACTTATTCAGCATTATTTACCTCTGCTGAAGCCTCTGCACTGATCACTTCTGAACTGAATTCCTAATTAGAAAATAGTCAGATAAAAGAGTTACCAGTCAGTATCCCACGTAACAGCAAAGAATGGCTAGAGGAGCTTTCCCATTGTTTCTTAGGTCTGGACTGGTTTTGATCTCTAGCTCAGATATTCACAGTGTTTCCTACATTTCTAGACCACCTTCGGATGCACATTTTGGTTGCATGTTGAAGCATTTCAAAGCCTTGTTCTTCCCCTCTGTGCTTTACATGAAATTCATGTAGGCCACTAAAAGCATGTGCAAAAGCAAATTAGCTCACCAGAAATTCTATTTATACCAAACAGAATAAAAAAAATATGCTTAAGTTAAGTATTTTCTTCCTGGACTGGGCTGTGGAAAACTAATGATTTGCGTTAGGATTTTATACAGATATTCTTAGCTCCTCAGAATCTACAGAAAATTTATCAGATCTTGCAGTCTTTTACATCTTAGTATTTTCCTTTTCCTGTAACGTAATTTCATAATGAGACAAATTTATACCTGCACAGTAACTGCCTCCTCTGAAATGGCAAATGCTTTAAGTAAAAAAATGTAAAAAAATTGTTTTAATTATCACTTCGTATGTTTTACCTTCAAAAATAAGTACTTAATCAGATTTTTAAAATATGTATTTTTTCTTAGTGATCCGAAATTGCGTTTTACAATCCAGTACTAGAAGCCAGCCACATTTGTCCACATAAATCCCTATGATCTTGTCTGTTTTCATGCTACATGCTAAGAAAAGAGTGAAGTCATTTTTCCATTAGAATGTGAAGGCAAACTAAGTGAGATTTTAACTTGTTGAGTTTTTCAGAAGTATACAAAATGGCAGCAGCAGTAAAGACCAGGCTGCCAGAGGGGGTCAAAAGAATCATCTCCCTGTGTTTTTGTAGCGAACAACATAGAGCTTTTTGTGTAAGAGCTTGATTTCTCCTTTTTCCAAAGGAATGTAGTGCTGACCACAGGAAATGAAAAAATGTTTATTAAGCTGTCTCCAACAGCAACTAGATGCTTCCAAGGAAGATATAAACCCCCATATTCGCTAAGGGAGGAGGAGAAAGGTAATACTTTTCTATCCTCTGGCAAAGTACAAAAACAATGAGAGAAGAGTCCCTCTTAAGCTATTCCTGATGCAGTGAAGCGATGCAGTGCTACCAAAACTCATTTTGGGCACTTGTCACAATAGGATTGTTAGTACCTTTAGTTATAGCTAGATTTCACTCAAAACTGAGTACCTTGGTGAAGAGCCATGGGTTCAAGAACAAATGCCAGTGATGCCCTGTGAATCCAGACACAAACCAGTGCCCGATTTCTTCCATGATGGGCTAGGATTTTTCTGACTGCAAGTAGGAATTTCACTTCTTTCTATCATGTGCTGGACTCTTGTCCCCTTGAAGACAAAGCAGGGTGCTGTGAAATACTTTATACAGCTTTTCTGCCCATGAAGAATGCTTTAGAGCTACAGTGAATGATAAAGCCATCCAGAGAGATTGGGAATCAACCACTTGCATTTAAATGCTGCACCAAACAGTACTGCTTCTACGCCTACAGGTCCTCAATCTGGATATGTGGAAACAGGAGATCAAAAAGTGAGACCATATACAGAAAGTCCTATTTTAAGCATGCCATTGCTGGGGAGGCAAAAAAGAACTTGGCCCAGCCTGAAATGCTAGTTATGGAAAGATGGAGAATAGGTCAAACAAGGCTCTGCCTCAGAGCTTATATGTTTTTCCAGAGCCTTCTGACTTGTTTATGCCTTTTTAATAGCAAAGCAACTATGATTAAAAAATTATTTGGCTAAGGTTATATTCATTGCTTGCTTGCCAAATTATGCTTGAAGATGTTAAGCCAGAGGCCAGGGTTTCTAGAGTTGGATAGAAATCAGAGGAAAATGTCTGAGCCACTGCAATACCTGAGAAACCTGAGACCTAGATCTGAGCACTCTGAAGCACCATGTCTCAAGGAAAAGATTGAAAACTACTGGTCTTGCACTACAAAACTACAGACCTTGCACTAGAATGAGCCCAGCTCCATTGGTATATGGGATTAAGTAACTTGGTCTGCTCACAGAAGACCGATGTCCCTACTGAAAAAAGGTGGTAGGTTATCACACTTTCTTTTTTACTGAAAGAGATGTTCTCTGTCTCTGCTAAGGAAATACTGACCATCAGGCTCCTCCAACCATTGCAAGAAACAGCTGTTGCAGCTCTGTGTTTATTCCCTCATCCTGCATCCTGTTTCAGACATTTTCCATCTTCCTACAATGCAGTAGGAGGCCCAAGAAGCAGGAAAAAAGGGCAATGCTGTCTTTGGAAACAAGACCTGTGCAGCTACTCGGGTGATTTGGGAGTACTCATGCCCCTTTACAGAGGTCTAGTGGAAAGATGTCATTGAGTTCTTTGTTCCCTTCCACGGCATATCTGCATTGCAGGGCCCTGTGCTTCTGGCAAAAGCAGGTTTGATAGGTCTCTGCTCAAAGCCTTTTAACCCCATCTGCAACGAGCAGAACAGATCATTCAAAAGCAGCATACAGCCTGCCAGGGGCCTTGACGTCTCCGTCTCTTCACCACACTGAGTGACATTTATTTGGGTCCTAGTCAAGGACGCGCACTCAGGTCCCAAAACCTGCAGTGTGTACCAGTTCTTCCCAACCCTTCTGTTTGTAACCATTCCACACCAGTGATCCCACAACGTGTTCTTCCAGCCATTGGCATGCATGATTTTGTCACTTGTAACTGCTAAATTCTTTGTATAAATATTAATAAGCAGGAGTGTTACAAGACATCAAAGTGATATGTGATTCGCTAAATCATTTTCCTACGAAGTATTTTATAAATGATGCATTAATTCCATCAGGATGCAGCCCTTCAGCATGGCTCATTAAGTCTGGCAGTTGCCTACTTTTCTTTTGATCTTCTACGTAGAGAAAGGAAATAAAAGCCATTTTTATCTCCTCAAGAGCATTTCCTACCACCTGCCCTGAAATAGAACAAACAACGTTTTCCATTTGAAGGGGACTTTTCTCCCTATCACCTGAGTTCTCACATCGGAGAGTTTACATGAAGCATGTTTATGAATTTACAGACTTTTGGTATTACTCTTTCTCTAAATCAAACTACACTCTGGGCCATGGTGGCAATCTGTGGGCCTGATGGACACTTAAAATAATTCCAAAGAGGTAGCTGGGATTTTTTCCAAAAGAGAACAATCTGGTTAATGTCAGGCTTAGTCTCCACCTGAAAAGTCTTTCACAGCAGGTGAGGACCTGGTTCACCATCTCATTAGAGCAACATTTTGCACTCTTGACAAGAAGTGCAAGCAGTGGTAAGAGGATATGAATAAGTGCACTTAGTTACTTTTACACAATTGATCAGTTGTAACTGCTGTTGTACAGGAACTATTAAAGGTCATATGCATTATAATTTAAAAATATGCTTCAAGCTTGGTCAAATGAATTTTCCTTGTAGAACATGCTATGAATCTAGTGACAGTTCTATTATTTTTCAACACCGTGCTTTGAGAAGAACTTAACAAGCGGTGCACCAAATGACAGCAGAAGAAAGCTGCTCTGACTTCTGATTACGTGTAGTCAGGCTGAGCCCAGTCAAGCGAAGCCTTCCTCCACTGATGACTGGCAGATGCAGGTGTCAGAAATGCATCAGCATCTCCAAGCACTTCCCCAGTGGGCAGGTTGGGTTTCCTGCAACTGTCTGTGCATCGTCTCATCAAACCCACTATCCAAATGATAGACCAAATAGCAAGGCTACAAAATGACAGCAAGGTTTATAAACATCTCTCCGTTGTATGGGTGTAATGCTGCATGGCAGTTTGGGAACCACTCCAGGGCGGGTCCTCTTTCAGTTACACAAAGCCAAGTGATGGTATGTGTGGCTCTGGCAAAGCGGGGCTAGGTACACTGCACACTATAGTGCAATAACTAGCACGTCAAGGATGATGGCATAGGGAAGTCGGTCAAATGTCATGTTTTAGACTTCCAAAATTGTAAAAGAAAGCTTGGTGACACAATGAGAGTTTCAAAAAAGCCACGCAAAGGAAAATTGCTGAAAGTAGCTTACAAATGACCATGTAATGAACACAAACAGCTACACCTAGAGCAAGGTAAGTAGAGCCAATACTAGATTTGAATTGTCAAAATATTATGCATACTCATCGTAGTATACTATATTTGTAGTATGATCATTATAAATACTCATTAAGGGGATGTAAAAAGAGAAATATTGTTGACAAACATGTCAGTCTATATTATATCAGTTTCTTGCTAAACAGCATGTTATCAGTATTACTAATACTGTTCTCAAATTTCCAAGAGATTTTTGTTCTTTTTTCTTTTCATTATTTCCCAGATAGAAGTACATCCATCTGTATAGCTATAGAAAAAAATATCGATCAGTCTAAATGAAGGGCTACCTATAAAACAGATCTAAGGAGAATTGGGAATATTAGATATTAGTCGTGTTGCAAATTACTCTTACACTGGCCAATTTGAAGTGGAGTGCTGTTGACTCTCACTCAAGATTCATTATGGAATACATGATTAGCCACAAGTTTCATCTACAGGCAGCTGTGGATTATGGACAATGAATAATTAAGATATAATTATCTAATTGAGATGTCAGCAAATAGTATGCTTAGATATTTCAATGAGTTATTTAAAAATGTGATCCTGAACAGATGTTTTTTAACAAAAATTCAAAGGGCCTATTTTTAATATTGTTCCATCCTACCTACTACTTTTTGTGTTATGTGCCAGCAACAGTGGGTAATGAGGGTTTGAGCTGTCAATTTATTTTTTAAAAAACTCTTTACATATTGCACCAGCTCTATTTTAGGATCTTTTTAACAGATGTTGTCTATCTTATGCTATGATGAAAAGAGGAGAATATTTTCTAACAGCTATAACACAGCTACTGTGTGATGAATAATCATACCTAAGAAGCAATGCCTATCCTGCATATATGCAACTGCAGTACCCAAATATGCCTTTGGCATAGTTATCCCCAGTGTTCAATACATTCACACTGGAATGCACTGTTCACACCACAAGTATTTTCCACCATGGACAACCACAGCTGTTCCTCCAAAGGTGAAGTGAGGTATTGTGTAGCTCTCACTGAATGGCTTCTCTTTGTAGTACACCAGCACAGGGAATAACCATAAAATATATTTTAATTTTCCTGTAGCTTAATAGATAAAAACATTCATTAATATAAGTCATCAGGTAGACTCTGCAATCACAGAATTTTTATAAAATTTATACAACATTGTATTAATATGGAAAAGACCTACGTCAATTATAGAATACTATCATGGGATAAATTTATAGCTGCCTGTTAAAACAAACAAATATTTTACAAAATAACAGCTAAGTGGGATTAGAACAATCTCTCAGTGTAGTTGAATGCTTTTTTTCCCCCAGGGTGAGGAAAAACACTTTTCACTGTCATGAAAAAGACAAATCATGATCAGTCTGTCACATAGAATTTGACAATTTGCAATGCTTGAACAGCAGGAGGCCAAGGCACATATTTCAAACATTGCTATTGATAGAAGAGTTTTACAGTAGCTCTCAATTTCTATGCCGGATAAGCGTCCCAGTTAAAAACAGTTGTATAAAAGATAGCCATGAAATCTTGGTGCACTGGAACCAAAATGGTTGCCTGATTAGTTTTGGTTTCCAAGTTGATGATTTTTTAAACATGCATGGAAAATCAACTCCTATGCTCCAAGGATCAAGCAAACTAACAGGTGTACATCTTGGCAACTGCAAATGTTGACAAAAGAAAAGGGGAACCTTTCTGCATAAATTGCCAGCTATGGCTTTAAGTAAATGGATGGCAATCTATGTCTGGTATTTGAGCACTAAAATAAGGATATAAAGCTTGCATCTCCTTTTGAAATTTCTCAAAGGCACTTAACAAATTGTCCTGTCTCCACTTTTTGGAGATAATGGCCATCTTCAAAGTCAAACCTGTCAAATGCTTTTGAAACTACATTTATTGGACCTATAGGAAGACATGTCATAAATAAACATCTTTCCACTGAGTCACCATTTTATATTGCTTGATAGACAGAAAAGATGAAAAGAAAAAGGAGATAAAGAAGATCAAACTCTTCCTACTCAAGTAATGCCAAAAAAGCCCCCAAACCAACAGAGTGCATCATAAATGCTAAAGCTTAAAAAACTGAGAAAACAACAAGAGTGTTGCTGTTAGAAAATAAGACAAAGGTACAGTCAGCTTTCTCCAAATTAATTTAAATTGTGGTTTTATTCTGAAAACCATGGCATGGTATTTCACACTGATTATCTCCCCATAATTTCCACATGAAGTATGTTCAACTTGCAAGTAAACAGTTCATTTTTTTTCTCTTCCTACAAAGCCCTGGAAGCACAGCCTGCCCTCTGAAATGCAAGCCAAGTCTTCTGTTTCTTGTGAATAATCACCAGTTAAAGGCTCAACCTGCTCTGTCACACGTATTCACCAACATTGCATGTGAGAAGCTGACTGGAACAATTCTATTTGCAATGAAACAGGAGAACGAATTAAATCTCCTTCATTTCCTTCCAATTAGCTGCAGTGCAGCTCCCTCCTAACTTGGTTTTGTGGGGCTTGAAGGGTAGAAAAAAGCAAGAATTAGAACTAATTCTGCCAGGGAAGGAAGCAGCTGAGAGAGTACACCTTTGAGCACATTTGTAAAGGATGCCATTTTAACAAAGAATGGCAGCATGTTGGAAATACAAAGAAACCCTGATTGGTCATTGGACCAGACCCTATTGAAATGCCCTTCTCGAGGCAAATTTCTGAATTTATCAAAAGGATTTTAAAAAGAGACCGTGTTGCTCATTTTTTGATGCATCTTCAGGCAACATCAGCTGGCTGCCTGTGGGGCAGTCAGAAATTAAATAATCCTTGTTTTGCTTAATGCATAGCTTGCAGAAGATCTATGGTCACATCATCACACAAAATTGCAGTGGACCAGAGTATGTTTCCTCTGCAGGGTCCGAAGCTGAACCAGAGTTAGTACAAGAAAAGTATCAGGTCAAAATAAAACTCCACCTCACCCGGCTGATGCTGGCAGCAGCAAAGACTGGGAAAGTGTAAGATCAGGTCAAGCTTTGATGATACTTCTCCAGGATACTCGGCTCATCTCCAGCAGCAAACAGCTCAGCGATTTTCTGAGCCAGGCCTGGCAGCATCCTGAGGCAAGAAGTTATGCAGTTTGACTGCATGCTACTGGTAAACCAGCCTCCACTCTTTCTGTGTAGAGCCTGTCATGTTCCAGCTTCACTTAACATCATTTTTCTTTTTGCTGGAAGAAACAGTAAACAATTGATCCATACCCACCTTCCCTGTATTTCATACATACCTATGATATCCTTCCTTAGTCATCTCTTGTCGGTCTGAAAAGTCCGATCCTAATTTATTGCACCTTGCATGGATGGATGCCTTTCCAAACCCCAGAGCATCCTTCCCCAAACATTCACTTGTTGCTACATTATCTTTCTTGATGTGGGGGAGGGGGAAACAGGATGGCACACAAGTGTTCTAAATGTGTGCACATCAGGGATTTGTGGAGAGGTATAATAAAAGCTGTTAGCTGTCTATTCCTTTTCATCAGAAGGTCTCAGAGGAGACCTGTCTGACTGAAGCCTCTTGGCTCTTCTAACCATGTAGAATTCGCTGGGGTTTGGGGTGTTATTATAAGCCAGACTTCTAATTCTTAGCCTCTGTTGCTGAAGTACTGTTATTATTTGAGAAATAAGAATTTTATCAGAAAATAAAGTGGGATTGCAGCCCTCAAACTTTGGAAGACATGTCTGAGAACAAAATAGATCTGGAAAGCAAAAAGAAAAATAAAAGTAATTACTTTTTTGGGGGTTAAGTTAAAGGGCTTATGATTTAGCCAGTTTTTGAGGAAATACAGGACTGATGGGTGAATAATGGATTCCATTTTCCAGGCAGTACATGCAGACATAATATGTACATAATCACATATTATTCTCCTTACTCCATTTACCAAGCTCCATCTTGAAACCACTGTAGTGCTTTTAATGCCCATTAATAATATAAGAAAACTGAGCTAGAAATCTTCTGATTATTAAGAACCTTCCTTCTTACACAAATTACAAGCCATTTTACACCCAAGCATTTTGACACCAAATGCATCCTTCAGTTTACATAGCTTTTCTCTCTTTATCGATAGACAAAAGTATGCTTTCTCATCAGTCACTGCCCTGCACTAAAAAACAAGTCAAACTTCTTCGCCTTCTCTTACGTGCTTGAGTCTTCTTTACTTTGATCCTCTGGTAGCTTTCCTCTGCTCCCATTCCAGCTTGAATTAATCTAAAGATAGATAAGCGAAATAGCGTACAGCTATGCCAGACTGGGAGGCTCTTCTGAAATTCCCCTTACTCAAAAAGCTCTCTGATAATGGCATTACTGTGCCAGATCTACTGAAAATATTTCACAAGATAACATCTAAGATTACATCTGGTTTTACATTTCCTAGTTTCATGATACTTTATGATGCAGACACATTTTCATCTTATAATCAACTAGTTCTTCAAGATTACTCACCTCCTCATCTGTTTCGATCAGTTCATCTTAGCAGAAATTTCTCTTAATTCATCGGTGCTCAATTTTTCACCATTGTACTTACATTCATTATATAGGCATTTTTTGTACTCATGATTATTCAGTCCTTCATAAGATACTCCTGTCCTCTGAATTAACAACATTCTCTAACCTTTTACTAAAAAACATTGCATACTCCTACTTTTTGTGTCAAAATCACTAGTAGAACCACTCAACGAATTTTTCATTAAAGACATTTTGAGTAAAGAGTGTCAGTAAAGTCTGACAATTCTTAAATTAATTTAATTATCTCTTTCTTAACTAATTACATTTTTTTCATAATGTCACATAAAATTCTTCACTGGAGTTCTAAGAAATTAGACTGATTTTGATCGCCTTGTCTTGGAAAATCAGTCATCTAAAAAAGACATTGTATTGTTTTTGTAAAATGCAAGATGGGTCAATCTATGCTGCATTCTGTTTTCATTTACCTCTACACTTTTAATCATTCTTGAAGTGTTCTAAAGCCTTGCACATTACAAACATAACATGTAGTTATGTGGACCATTCTTTATTTTCTATTTTGTAAATTTATATCCTGTGCTGACTGTTTTCGAGCTATACCTTCTGTGATCTAACAGATTTATTGAAAAGTTACGAGAAGCCTGAAAACTGTCCTTATTACAATGGATATTTCTACCAGCAGAATACCATCATCAAATATTTACACTGTCTAAATTTACCTCAGATAACCTTTGTCACCCTCTGGTTTTTTTAGGTGGGCAAACTTCTTAACTGAGGGATAATTTAAGACAATTTTAATTTAAATATTCAATTTTTTAGTTGTTGTACTTTAAGTATATGATATTCTGACTCCTCTGACTCTATATTAGACACCTTCTCAACATTTTACTGGTCCTAGAGTGATATTTGATTGTATATACCAGAAGCTATCACTCTCAGAATTAATTCTGACACAAGTTGAATACACTGTTAAAATCTGTGGGGACTGTGAATGGAAAATGTGTCAGAAATACGACTCCTTGTGAACCAGGAGGAAAATAAAAAAACACATATTTTCAATGTCATTATCTGTATATTATACTAGGAGCTTGTCTTAACAGCAGTGGAATTTGCTCTCACTCCTTTTTCTTCGTGTTTAGAACACCACCTTCTTCACTGAATTAAGCTGATCTAATCGGAATTTTATCTCACTTATTTTCTCACTCCTGTCATGAACACTTGGTGCCGGCATGTATGGCAATGCACGGGAGGAAAGGCTTATTTTAACAACCTTGCTGACTTTTCAGCCTCTCCATTACCACAGCCATCAAATTTTAATTTACTCTTCTAGGGGCCCTCATCATTCCACAGTTCAAGGTGGACAAAAAGGAAACTAATTCGGTCACTTAACAGTGAGAAAGTCTATACTCCCAAAACAAAACCAGTCAGACAGCTATCTCAAAATTAACAGGCTCTGTTGACTGACTCCTTACCTTTCTTCCCTGACTCCTCTCTTCCCACTGCCTCCCCTTTCTCCCCCCGTCACCACCATCCTACACTTCTCTGGTGACTTTTCAACAGTCCAGTGACAGAATCTTGTGAATACAGATAAATGAGAGGTCAAACAACTTTGTTTTTTCTTTTTAAAAAGGATTATTTTGCCCACAGATCAAGAACTGAGGATGGGAATTCATATTTGAGACCAGCCCATAAGAAAACATGAGGAAGACAAGAGCAATAAAAGCTCATTCTCACAGTTCCTCCCTTCTAAAAGGTTAACATTCTCCCTTAACCTACATATTCTGCCTACTGGAAACAAGTATGAAACCAAAGAAATTAACCGGCAACCAGAATTATTATTCAAATACTAACAGATTGTTAAGTCATAAAGTCATAAAGTTGACCTGCCATGCTTTACAGGGATCTTAGGTCATAGGTGCATAGTTAATTTCTGTAAAGATTTTTAAAGGACATAAAAGTACAAACGAAAAAACTTTTGCTAGGGATGTCATGCAACAATTGTTAGGGAAGAGATAAACCCACTCCTTTAAAAAAACCTGTTTCTGCCATGGTCTTTTTTCAGCCAAGCCTGGACACTCACAGATAAATTCATTCCCTACATTTCTGTCTTCATAAACAAGCTTTCCCTTCAGTTTGCTTTTATTCTCTTTTGTGTTTTTTATAAATGTGAGAAAAATGGACCGTTTTTTCCTGCCACTGGACATTATTAAGCAGCACTACATCGATTTTCTTTATTTTTATTAACTATAACAAACACATGGTAGAAAAATATATTTAAAAATTAAGAATGTTCATGTTTCAACAGTAAAAAATAATGAAATTCAGATTTAATTTTGAACTTTACTAATCTACATTCTTGTACTTCAGTACCTCGTTGGCCTTTTCCAATTTAGGATATTTAAAAATCTCATGTGTTACAAGACTTAGGTATAAAAGCTTCCTAAGAAAGAAATTCCACTTTTATTAATTTTAATAAATTCCCAATTTTGTATATGTAAACCATCCCTATGTAAGCCATCCCTTAACCTTACTTTCATTTAACAAAATGATTTTAACCACCATTTAATTATAAAACCACCCCACTGATCAAGCAAAAAGTCTGCTTTTTGAAGCTAAAAGCAGTTGACATCTTACATCTTGATGTATGATTTCTTTCTATGATGAAAATGCACCTTTTAAAAACATTTAAAACATATGCATGATAAATCGGGGAGTGAAAACTTCTCAAAGACATATTTTGGCTTTCTATCATCCTGTCCCATATTAAGCAATTATGGAAAAGAACACTGACTACACCACAGATGTTTCCTAATTAAGTGGATCAAGGAAAAGATAGATGCTAATGACTCTTTATTTTTGTTTTATATGAGTGCTATTTATAGTCTGCCATGCTATATATATACTAAGACAGTAAAATACAAATCTAAACTCAACTCTCCTAAGAAACAATTTATAAAAATATACTTGAAACTCTGTGTTTTAGAACCATAATTTAACATAGACTAGATGCGTACTTTTAAGAGTTAGTTTCTGGTCCTCAGTTCTATGTTCTTTTTCTATTGTTTTGCTTTTTTCTAATTAATATCTATTGTTTTGGGGGTTTTTTTTCTAGACAGCTCCTTTCTCACTGTTTTGATTTCAGTGTCCTATCTTCTACTTTGTAACACTGTTTCAATGCAGAAGTAGTTGCTCACTTGTGCCATTCAGGTAAATACTACAACCTTTTGGTTGTTTTCAGTGTTGTCTACATTGATCTCTTGACAATGTTTGCCAAACATCCTTTTAAAATTTCTTCTGATATCCTCAGACCTTTTCCTGACCCATGTAATGAAGTTATGGATTCATTTTAGTTTGCAACAGAGTCCACTTTGAAATTAATGTCTCAGTTGTCCCCTCTTACCATCACTGAGTCATCTTGTAGTGCACAAATTGAATTCTTTTGGACAAAACTAGGCTGGAAGACCAGTACATTTAATCTGACCCAGTCACAAGTGGCCACTCAATCCACGAGACCAGACTAGCCCTAACCCAAAACGAAATCTCCAAATCTGATATAGTGGCATATTTAGGCCCCCAGCCTCATTTCATTCCATTAACCCACCTGCCATTAACCCACCCTGCCTGCCAGTATAAAGCTGAACTATGTCACATGACAAATGCTGGAATGCTGGAATGGGGTTGTCTTTCATTCCAGTACCTTCAGGTTTTGAGTAAACATTCACAGTGTTACATAAAGAAAGTGCTGTTCTTTGGATGACAATGTTATAGGAAAACTCTGAAACAGCTGTAGGTGAACCATTCAATCAATGCAAAAAGGAGTGAAAACTCCAGTTGATTTTGAAAACTTCATCTGATGGGGCATGTGAACAGATGAAAGGCAGATGACCAAGAGATGTAAAGTTCCAAGAAGAGCAGTATGATTCCACAGAGAGAGTGAAAGGACTCCTACTGAATAAGCAGACTATTCTAAATATAATCAGAGGTGTCCTTGAGGACAATGGAGGATGGACATGTCACAGAAGAAGAGCATTGTACTTAAAGTCTGAGGGTCTACTTTCTTTAGATACAGATGAAGTCAACAGAAAAGCTACATATTGTTTTAATTAGGTTTGAACCAAAACCTGTTAGACATTAGTCAGCATAAGCACTTTGTGGCAGAGATTGATTCACAGTTAGAAGTTGTCATCCCAGCCCTGCCTACCTCCCTTGAGTTTATGCTGTTGGTTCTAATGTATCCATAAATTTCAGCCATGTTGACTGTTTCTAAATTAAACAGTGTCAGGATGCTGATAGCCTAAATGAATAAATTTGTAGAGTGGTCACTGCTATTTTTTTGCTTGGATCAGCTTTTACCAACCCAAATATTTCCCAAGTAGACTTTGGGAATAAGCCCAGTCCTAGAAGTATTGTCAGCTGGCAACCATCCGTTGCTTCAGATACCAGAGTATTATGCAGTATGAACATGACTAGAATGTGCCAGTGGCCCAGGCTGAGAAAAAAGACGCTGGCAGCATTTAATGTCCTAATATAGATTAGCTGTTGAATTGAAGAATGTGTTTTATGCTTCATCTGGCTCATTCTAATGAAGTGGCTCCAGAGGAATAGGGTATAAGAATTAACCCTTCTAATCTTTAAGTACTATCACTTGAACGGGGAGAACAAATCTGTAATAATAGAGAATATCGTGGCTAATGTAGAAAAGTATAACACACATAAGGTCGACATGATTTCACTGACAGTTTATACAAAAACCTAGGCATTTTTTTTCTACAAAGAGCTTCCCCTGTTTAAAGACCTTAAAAGCTGAGAGAGGAGATCTATTCAAAATAATGCTACTTCTTACCACAGTAATTAACTTAAAACTCAGCAACAAAAGCAATATGCCATTCACAAAGTAGTAATCTGTCTAGGGAAATGGAGACTAGTAATATGTTGCTGTAAATGTGCTTCCATATTTAGAAGAACTTCAGATACATTTACAATCAGGAGCACCGTGAATGCTACTTCTCTGTAATAATTTTTCAGTCTTTCATCATGTAGGATATTGTGTTCTCAGACTTTTAGTGATGAATGCTATAAAAAAATCACTTGATATTTATCAAGAGTAGTGAATTATTGATGTTTGTAAAATAGCAAAGAAAAAAAAATAAACTCAAAATGTATCTTTATCAGGATATATACCCACCTGAATGAGTAGATAACAGTGAACGTAAAGTGGCTGGACTGCCACAAATACCATTCCTTTAAAATTGTAACTCAAAACTAAATGCTACTTTTAAGGGTGCAAGCAGTTAAGGAACTTTATATCCCCACAAACCTGTTTCAATCAAAAAAATCCAAAATATTTGTGAAAATATAACAGTGATTTACTGATAAGGGTGCAAGCAGTTAAGGAACTTTATATCCCCACAAACCTGTTTCAATCAAAAAAATCCAAAATATTTGTGAAAATATAACAGTGATTTACTGATAGGTGATTTCCTGCTCCAAACCCTTTATAGTCCAGCTGAGACTGGACTCAACAAACAATCAAGACAAAAGAATGGCATGTATCATATCACAGAATCATGGAATCATAGAATGGTTTGATTTGGAAGGGATCTTAAAGATCATCTAGTTCCAACCCCCCTGCTGTGGGCAGGAACATCCTCCATTAGACCAGGTTACTCAAAGCCCCATCCAGCCTGGGCTTGAATGTTTGCAGGGATGGGGCAGCCACAACTTCTCTGGGCAACCTGTTCCAGTGTCTCACCACCCGCACAGGAATAATTTCTTCCTAATATCTAATATAAATCTACCGTCTTTCATTTCAAAACAGTTATCCCTCATCCTATTGCTACACTTCCTGATAAAGAGTCCTTCTCCACCTTTCCTGTAGTCCTCCTTTAAGTACTGGAAGGCCACTTCTCTTCTCCAGGCTAAACAACCCCAACTCTCTCAGCCTGTCTTCGTAGGAGAGGTACCCCAGCCCTCTGATCATCGTTGTGGCCCTCCTCTGGATCCACTCCAACATATCCATGTTTTTCTTACGTTGGGGGGTTCAGATATGAATACAGTACTCCAGGTGGGGTCTCACGAGAGTGGAGTAGAGGGGGAAAATCACCTCCCTCGACCTTCTTTTGATGCAGCCCTGGATACGGTTGCTTTCTGGGTTGCAAGCGCACATTGCCAGGTCACGCTGAGATTCTCATCAACCAACACCCCCAAATCCTTCTCCTCAGTATCATATGCTAATGACAGAGGACAGCAGGTATTTTTAGAAAGAGCTGAATTTTACAGAACAGGCTGGAGTTAAAAAGCTCTAGAGATCATAGAGAAACACTAAATGTGCTTGAAGATGTTACAGAGTAGTGTAAAAAACCAGTATCATGCATACAGGAATATCAGAAGGGATTTCATGGGGACTCTAAAGTCCTGGGTTGTCTCCTCTTATTTTGTTTCTTGGAAAAAAAAGGCTCAGATAAATTCTGAAAGAATCATCTGTTCACAATCCTCCGAGTAAGCCTTTGGTGTTCAGTGATGTATTGAACAAGGAATTCTTAGGAATTCACAGCTCAGTGGTGAAGTGTAATCTGGCTTGTCCATCCCTGAATCATGGATCCTCCATGCCCAAGTGAGTGGGATGTCTAGCATGACAGATCCATGAATTACGTAAAGATATAAAGGTAAAATGATACATATATTGAAACTGTAGATGGATGTTAGAATAACATCATAAAAGGAAAACACATTCTTAAGGTTATGCTTGACAGTAAGAATACCCAGTAGGAGATACGCTTCCTCCAGTAGTCTCTGAGGCTTTTTGCAATTTCCTCTCAAGGACATGCTTTAAAGAGTTTTAAAACCGCATCTTTCTTGCTTCTGTTTTGACAGAGAATGACTAGAACTGTCCACAGATATTTGCCCTTGAAGGTCTGCTCTTTTTCTAACCTTGGCAGGACTGTGCATGTCCACTTGCCACCACCAGTAAGCCCTTTTATCTGTGTAGTAGAAAATCGCAAGGGAGAATGTAATTTTTTTCTCTCCAACATTGAGCTTCAGTGTCTTGATTTTTACAGTACAGCTTGATTACCATGTTCCCAACTGTTATCTTGCTTACAAGTTTCTTCAATATAGTGGCATGTTTTTATGAGTACAATACCATGAGAAGCATCAATTATGCAAGCTCCTGTTGATTTATATTTAGCTTGCTATGTGCTTTGCCAAGAAGCTATACATGGCACACCATAAGACCAACGAGAAAAGATGCAACCTTTCCCTTCCCCCAGCCACTTTGTTAGATTTCCAGAAAACCTGCAAAGCCTTGTCACCAGGACTAACAACAAGGAACTCTCACTAGAAATCTACTGGTGCTCTGTATCCAGAGAGGGGAAACAAAATATCTAAACATGTTATTTCATAACAGAAACAGAAGCCGCCTTTTCAGTGCAACAAATGCAATCCAGGATTCAGTAGAAGATACATTCTTGGTAACAATAATGTCATATTGATGGCTATTCATTGATGGATATTCACAGTAGTGTTAATGGGTAAAGCAGTAGTAGTGCCACTATACAAGACAGTAACTCTGATCATCTGCACCCAAGCAAATTAATTCAGAGAAGAATTCCTGAAAAGAGGTGGGGAACATAGAACACTGAACTTCTTGAGCAAAGGCAGGAGGAACCTGGCTTATTCAGCTTAGCTCAATATTCTTCCATGTCTGATTACACAAGATTTCCAAAGGTGTCTCAAATTGTTAGAAGTAGACAGCAGCATCTCAGTCATCCACCACCGGTTTCATTATTATGGCAGTAGTTACTGGATGAAACTACATTTGCTGTATTAGGAACTGACAATAGCAGGAGGGGAACAAAAGAAAATTAAATCTGGGTGCCTGTAACCTAGTCTTGTTTATAAGTATTTTCCTCGTGTTATATGACAGTCATGTGACAAGGAGACTGCTCCAGTGACCGAGGAGGTCTCATGCTGTAATAGATCAACAACAAACCATTTGTCTTCTCCTTTCATACATAGTTTAATTCTGCCATGACTGCTTTTTTATTTTATTTGTAATTTTAACTGTTTATTTTACATTCTTCTCTGCTTATGATCTAGATTTCACTACTTATCACATACAAGATCCCTTCAGTGTTCGCCCTTTGATCCATGCCACATCTTCTGACTAGGATGAACTCCCAATGTTAAATCTCCCTTTAGCATTTATCACTGCCATGAGTCCTACAAACTTTTTTTGAGAACCAATATGATATGCTCCTCTGTTCTTATTTTATAATGGTCTTACTACAAATATTATCTTAGTCTGTTGTTTCTCCTTAGGTATGTTGATTATCAGCCCTCCAGCTCTGGCCCCCTTAGTCTACGTTTAGGTTTGTATAAGGCATGATAAATGCAATTCCTGACAACTCAAGTTGCTGCCACAGTACAAAGAAATAGCAGTTGCAGCAAAACCAACACTGAATGGCAAAACTAAACACTTAGAGTTAAGAAATGTCAGAATTACTATCCCCTGCATCCTTAATTAGACTTATCTTACTACCTATATAATAACTTATATCTTTTGTATTTAGTTTTATACACTTCTACTTCATTCAGTGAACAGTAAGCAGTTCTGCTATGACTACCTCAGAGTTGTGCTGCAAAAGAATATTCTTTCCTCAAGATCTCTATCTTGTTGCAGATTTGGAAAGCAAGTTTCAAATTTGACAGAAGAGTGGTAAGTGGTAACAAGCTGAATATGGAGGCGTGCTAAAAAAACAGGAAGAAGTGAGAAATGGGGAATCCATCATTCGACTTTTTGAGCCATTCAAGCAGAAGAAAACACCGCATTACTGTGGAGCTTTCCTAGAGCTCCTGGCTATGAATACCGTAGCTTGGCCAGCAGAAGCAGCAGAATTAAACCCTCCATTCAACCTCATGCAGAGAAAAAGCATAGTAGCCTGCACTAAGCGCTAGAGCTTGGGAGTTAGCATGAGTGCTAGTACATGCTGTTGCTGGACGATCATCCTAGGCTATGGTCAGACATAAGAATTTGGGGGTGTTTCTGAACTGTCCGGTCTGAGGCACGCTTCAGTTTTATCCCAACTTTACACTAGGGAACACCAGTAAGGGAATCCTCAGAACACCTTAGGTTCCCCTGGGAAGGAGTCAGAGGGCTGGTGCAGAGAGGAACTGTAGCGTGTTCTGGCAGGGCCCCAGTGTCCACCACAGGGAAACCAGCAGGTAATTACAGATGCAGATTCAGTCATCTACCCAAGATTACACTGAAAATCAATCAGTTCTGTCAGTGGCAGAACAAAGAATTGCATGAAGGTATTTTAAGCCCCGGTTTAAGATCCTGAACACAAAACCATCCAAGAAAAACTATATATGTCAGTCACCATCTCACAATTAAAGAACGTTTTTAAGAAATATTATTGTTCCTGGAAATTGCACTAAGTATGCTGACTGTGGAATTAGAAATTATGGCATGGCTTATCCAATCTAGGTAGTATTCATTTTTGTCAAGAAAACCTTGGTGTCTGTTTAATCGTTTGCCTTTGGGGTCTATGTTTACGAGCACGAGGGTTATCACATCTTCCATGAAGAGTATTTTGCAGTTTTACAGAGCAGAAATACTCCCTTTCAGTTACGAAAATTATTCCAACCACACAACCATAGTGTTGTCAAAACTGCAATGGAAGTGCCCCTCACCTCTCTCTAGAATTTCAATGGCATGAAATAAGTGAAACTGACAATAAAAAAAAGACAGGCTTAAGAAGATATTTCACTTTTTTGAGATGTTGGGTAAATGGAGTGAGATCAAAACAAGCAACAGAGTTGTGCTGGTTTTAAGTCACTGGAAGCAGAGGACAATCAGGCACACAGGCTGCATCGCTGCTGGAGTGGATGCAACAACAAGATAATACAACATGTAATCTTCCTTTGCTGAAATTGAAGCAGAAGACACTGTATAAAAAACACACAACAGATATTAATACAAATATTTCCTTATTCTAGTGCATTCCTGAGTTTGATGACCATTACATGTTTTTTATGAAGAATGATTTCGTAGCACTGTGTTGTGGGAACGTGCAATGCCTTTATCTTCTGCTTAGAATATTCTTTCTGATGCTAAAGGATCAAGCGTTTAATGAGCCTTCCAATATTATCTATTCACTGTAAGTGGTAGGGTAAAAGCTTCATGGAAAAGAGTCTATTTGATCTAATATATATATTTTTATATGCTATTATGAATTCCATATTATGCCTTTTGATGTAAATTCCCATATGTCGTCCTTATGGAGCCCTTTATAATTATTTCATTATGGTACTAAATCATTCCCAATCAACAGATAGGGATTATGATTTTAAAAATAAGATTTAGGCATTCCAGAATGTGTGGAAGAAAAACATGAAAACCAAACAGCTATGTTTATTCTGATGAACAATGAATTCAACATTTCTCAGAAATTACATTATTAACATTTAATAAATGAGAGGGGGGGAAACGTAGATTTTGAAGCAGTTGGGAATTTCAGCATCCCTTCTCACTGCTGCAAATCAGCTATGATCAGATGCCTTGCTAGTGCAGAACTGAAAGTATCTAGCTTTATATTGTAAGTCTGAAATGATTCAGACCATTAGCACTGATCTGTTCAAACGTGATTTGAAAATTACAGTTATTGTACCTCTGGCTATTGTATTTTTTCCTTGCGTTGAAAGACATATAATTAAAATTATTATTTATAAAATTTATATTTATTTATTTATACCCCCACAAACACATTCAAAATTTATAACTCCGGGGGATGAGTTCTGCTCCTAGGTACTGGTCACTTTATATTTGTGGTTTGAAATATACAATTTAACACTTGCCTATAAAATATTCATCTCCTGTATCTAAGAAGTGGACTGATTCCTCGACCAATTAATTATATGAAACTTTTCATCCTTGTTATGGGTATCGACTTTGTTACAGAGTGTAATGTGTTTTGTGAAAATGCTGGACTGAAGAAGAGTTGTTTGTTTGCATTTTCTTCTCTGACACTCCTGTGAGATGACCAGTGTAAACCTTCCTGCAATTTGCCAGAAGGTCCTCAGCACACCCTATGTCCTCTGTGTTTGACGGAATTTCAGGGGGGATGGCATTTAATCAGATGATTCCTTCAGTCATTCCCATGGAAGTCTTTGAAAATAAAAACTGAAAGAGCAGGACTTCAGTTGTATTTTTTTCATGGAAACACTTCATAAGATTAGAAAGCAACTTGGCCCTTGCACTTTTCACCAACCATGGAGTCTAAAAAGGAATGTTTGGCTAGGATATTTTTAGAGACTTCGTATCTAAGAAGACATAATTACTACAGTTTTGTCCTGGGACGGTGATTGGTTAGCAAGTCTAAGACTGAGTCTAGAGGAAAGGGATTCTTACTCAAAGAGTGTGGCAGCCATGGCAATTTGAATATTCAAGAAGCACAAAGGTGTCCAAATGGATCTTCCTAAGGAGGATATGTTCTTACATGCAGAGGATGCTGCAGAAGGCAACCTATCATTGAATCATAGAACGTTGTAGGCTGGAAGGGACCTTAAAGATCATCTAGTTCCGATCCCCCTGCCAAGGTCAGGGACACCTCCCACTAGACCAGGTTACTCAAAGCCCTATCCAGTCTGGCCTTGAACACCTCCAGCGATGGGACATTCACAGCTTCTCTGGGCAACCTGTTCCGGTGGCTCACCACCCTCATAATGAAAAATTTCTTCCTGATATCCAATCTAAATCTAGTCACTTCCAGTTTAAGGCCATTACCCTCCTTCTTGAACATATTTAATTCTTTCTGCCAACATTACCTGAATCATTCCAAAGTTACTTTCACCCATATGTTCTTTATGCATGTGTTGATCCCAAATAAGCATTAGGACACCAGGGAGCCCATTCTGTTTGCATTGAACCTGAATGTGCTGAACAGGCAAATGATTTTAGAGTATTGTTGCTATTTTAGTCAACAATGACTTGTCTACAATAATTTCAAGTAAGCATTGAATAGAGAAGAGGAGGGGATTATTTGGTAGATGAACCTTTGGAGATATAAACAGAACCGTGCAAAACTGAGCTCTGGTCTAAATGACCAAGGCCATCTCCTGTGATCCTGTTAATCTTTCCCATACATCCAAAGAATGTCTGACGGATGGCTGCAAAATACTGCTCACAGACCTAGCACTTGGAATATGAATATGACCATGAGCAATGTTACAGATTTGACAGTCTCCTTAGTTTCCTGCACTTGAATAAATAACTGAATGAATGTTTCATGCTTCTGTGCCAGCCAGGTCTGGAAAGCGTCCAGTCTGTTTCAAAGTCTAGGCTTTGTACAGATTGTTTCTGGTGCCTTGTCTTAGTGTTTGGGATTGGTGTTTATATTGCCTCAACTCCTGAAATTAGCACTCTGACTAGCCAACTCTTCTTTGTTGCCTATGAGGCCAGAATTTCATCTCTAGGAACAACCCAAATTTCTGTCTAGACCTTTGTCATCATGAGATATGCTTCATAGGGCATAGTTTTGACATGAATTTTCAGATTTTTTTAAGGAAAATATTTTAGAATCATAGCCCTTTTTAGTGCCCAAGTACATAAGAGCCGATCTTTCAATGGACACTCTGTCAAGCTATGATCATACTTTCTCTTGAGAGTAATTACATAAAATCTACCTACCAAGGTAGGTCAACAGGCATTGCTAATTCCCCGTTTTCCATCATCTTTCTGATTGCCTGGCATGTTTATGCCATGAGGAACTGCAGCAAACTGAGAGCAGATAATAAGTGTTAGGTAATTTTTGTGTGACTCGCTGATCAGCTTCACATCTTAGTCAGTCTCCCAGCCACTCTGAATAGAAACTTCATTTAGTTTAACTGCTCTCTCTGCAAACTTGGCTTCTGAGCAGCTAGTTTAAATGTTCCTGCACCACATTTCCCAGTTCCCGTGGTAGTGGAGTTTTATACAGATGAGATACCTTTACTAGTATTCACAGCCCTAGAAAATCACACGAAGAAATCAAAGCTGGTTGTTGATCACATGTAGTGCACTCCTCTTATCTCCAATTCTGTTTCTTAACAGAGTTTCTTAAACTTTCTGGGGGAAGTGCCTTTTTAATCCAAGTCTGTACAGACCCAGTCCTTCTACTAACAGGCCTGTCAGTGAGTGCTGAACGTCTCTCTGCTAAAATTTTAATCAGGATACAGCATCATTGGAGGAGCTGAAGATCACTTGACAAATTTAATTACTGGGTTGCTCTCATCAGGACTCTGAGACTTCAAACTTAAGGCCATAAATTGCTAAATTTGAGAAGTGTGCATGCATATTCTCTCTTAACTTGACACTTTTCTATCTGGTTATGTCTGATATTATTACTCATTCATGGAGACAGAAGACGTACATATGTTACCAGAAGAGAAGTATTTCTGAGGGAAGAAAACTCATTTTCAAGTATAAAGGAAGCTGTCATCCATCCAGGTACCTGTAACAGTAATGATAGTGAATAAAATTGTGTCTTCGGGACCCTGAGGCTGTAGACTGTGACCAAAGTTCCTCATTGTCCAACCTAATGCTATTTTTGTCAGAAATGTAAGCTCTTCAGTTCATTCCAGAATACATAATTGAGCAAAATGGCATTGAAATAATTCTTAAAAGTTTTTCTCCTGAGAATCAATTAACTGTTGCATGCCCAAAATAAACATGCACCTTTTAACTACACAACAGATAAACCCATAACAAATGAGACTGTCCAGAAATTGCGTGCAAATCTGTTAAAGTTATATTCAGACCAGAGTTCCAACATGAAAAAACAAATGTCAAAGTTAATGGTTTCTTTTGACTCTAGTAAGTGGAACAATTGGAGTTCTGTATGATTTATGATACTTCTATTAATCACAAAAGTCTTCCTGGAAATTAGCTGCTTAGTTTAAATAAAATAGTTAGTTTTAGGTTGTTACAAATACACAAAATATTTGATACAAAGATGCTTTTATATTACAACACTTTAGCAATGCAGATAATCTGCTCTGGGCATTTTTTTAAATTTCTAATTATCCCTGACAGTAAATGCATGTTAGTTTCTTGACACATAGCAATAACTACAATTTAAATTTATCGAGGTTTTCACTTTAAAAAAGCCCATGCAGTTTTGTGGCAAAATTAAGATAGTACTTGGCAATTTTTAGATGTGTGAACAAGTACGTAGGGATGTAAAAGGTATGCTTCTTCAAGTAATATATCTGAGTTTAATAGGTTAATATGTTGATTTTGTTTTTCCTTTTTTGTGTGTAAAATGAGTGCACATAAAAAGATGCTATTGCACTATTCAAAGCTATTCCACTGATATTCCAAATTACTCTAGAGGCTTTGAACTGATTAGATCTCTATTTTTTAAGCAAATTTCTTTGGGAACTTTACAAAACCTACCAAAGGCAAAAGTTTTAAAACTATATTCCATGTAATAAAGAACATGGCATTTTTCTCCTAATTAGTAGCTTTTAAAATCAAATTAATTAATAAACATCAGAAATTTTACCGTGTAATTTGTTTTTAGCTTTAAAAAGCTACACTTAAGCTTGAAAGTCAAATTAGATAATTTTACTAGTTGCCATGATAATGTTATCTATGGTCTTCACAGAGGGTTAGGCATTTTTCTTAGATGTATTCTTGAAAAACTAGTGAGAACTTATCAATAAGATCAAGATAGAACTATATCACTCTGAATTACACTGTATGATAACTACTGTTTGTTCAGCTTTTATGTTAATAAGAAGCTACAGGACCATATATGTCTATCTGTCCGTCTGTGTGCTTATGTATGTGTATGTTTATATGGGTATGTATATGATGTATATTCATGTATGCATGCAAACATAAGTATATATATGCACATACACTTCTGAAATAGTATCTGTTTGTTGGTGTTAATTTTATGTTTTATTCTGAATTTGTATAGTGGATAGCAATGTATATTAGATGTGGGTGCTACTGAAAGAATGCTGAGATTTGATTCAACTAAAAATAGGATGTCCTTTGCAGCTTTTTCCATCCTACTTTCACAAACATTAGCATCAGAAAGTAATTCACCGATTGTATGTTAATCTTTATAGAGGACTAAATAAATAAGACTCTTCTTTAGTTAACAGGAAATTGTCTGGGAATGTGTAATTTTACATAGTTTTCACCTAAATGCAAATTTGATTTGAGACATTCCCGGGAGAATTTTGGATGCATAGGCCAACGAATGGGCGACACTCATTAATATATGTGCAATTCTTAGGTGGCAGTTTATATATTAAAAAGTTTAAGCAAAACAAGTTGCAACCAATGTTGAAAACATTCCTCATTTTAGCTGTTTCTCACTGTTTAGTGTATGAACACAACTGAATGGAAGTTGTGCTTGCCAAATAGAAGGGAGGTTTCCAGCATTTTGCAGCACACCTATGAGTATTTATGGCTCTATGTAGCCACAACGTGCTTTTCTTATCGCTTACCCACAGGCTGTGTGAAACCCTACCTGATTCCTTTTGGTATTTAACCCACTAGTGACTGAGAGAGTATAAAACACAGAAACTATGAAATTTTGGGGGTTTTTGCAACACAGTTCCTGGGATTCTTCAAACAAGTGGCAGTACATCAGGAAAAAAAAAGATCATTCTGGTCTTTGAGAGGTAAGATAGGTAGGCAAGGTTGGAGATGAGGTGACACAATTCTGGACAAGACCAAAGGCAGAACAACATATGGAAAAAAACCCACAAAGGCTAAGTTGTGGCTCCATACTAAGCCCTCCTGGTCTGGATTAGAACTAGAACGTAACACTGGGCACCAAAATCGACAGAACCTGAAAACCACCTGCAAAGGACAATCATTTCAGGATATTTTGGTTATTTTCTAAGCAGCAATGAGGCAGGAAATATCATGGCATTAAAAGCTAACTAACCAACATAGGTCTACCAGCTGCAGTTGGCCATTCCAGAAGGAAGCAGCAAGATGAAACAGAAGAGACAACAAGGATAGTGGGACAGGTTTACCAGGGAAAAAGTTTTTTATCTCTTTGAAAAAGTAGACTTTCTATCATGGTTAAATAAGTGCCATAGGACCTGTTAGGTTAATACAGTTTCCATAGTAAACAGACAAACAAGTCCTTCCAAATCCAGCTTTAAGAATGTTGTTTTGCTCGCAATTTTCAAATAGCACAAAGTTAAGTTTTGTTTTGTTTCTGTAGCAGAAATTAGGCCCATTGTTAGGTTTTGTGCCACATGAATCTTTCACTAATGATACTGAAAATATCACAAAGATACAAAAAACTGCTGTTGTAGAGATTACCCCATTTACTGCAGTCATATCGTACAGAAACAGTTCATTGACCACCTACTATAATATAAACGAGCCCTCATAACTTTTAATGCTTTGGGTGTTTACTGACAGGAGGAAGCACCATAATTTCATCTTTTATCTTTTCATATATGATCTGAAAGAGCAGTTACCTTGTTCTGTCAGCCATGAGCAAAAGATTCTAGTGCTGGCTCTCCCCATCCTTGCTGGACCACAAATCACACAATGAAAAATCCCACCTGTTGCCGTATCAGTTCAGTGTGGACAATACAAGGAAAAGGAGAAAAGTTATAATAGATTCCTTGAATTTAAACTGAAAAAAAGCCCAATATGCCATTAGGCTCACAACAATATCCTGAGTGGAGGTGGTTTGCCACGTGTTCCACCTCCGTAGAGTTCATTATAGATTTGGAGATTACATCTTTTGCCTTGGAACAGAACAAGTATTGATTTATCTAGGATGAAATGCAGTTTAGCTCTCTAAGATTTATTTGTATAGTCCTAAAAAGTTTCTGGGCCCCTCAGTCAATCTGAAGAGATGTAGGCACTTCCAGAGGGCAATTTGTTCCATCCTAAGAAAGATCGGTAAAATAAGCAGGATATTGTTGTGTATAGAGGAATTTTACATGCTAAATACCCCTGAGTGTTTAAAAACTCTTGTAAAGCCAACCCTGATATTTAACAGCTGATTCCTTCTTTACAAAAGTAGAAAAAAATAAAATACACGCTTATAGAAAAAAGAAAAAAAGCTTATAGCTTTGGTGCTAGAGTAATTGTGTGCAAAGACCACAGTGTGTTTTGTTCCACTAATACACATTTCACTTTACCTGAGGCATAGAATGTCTGTTTTCATCTGGATATTTCATTTACTACTGTAGTATTTTTAATCTTGGTGAGTTATGCTTCATTCCAATTAACAACCTTACCTTGTGTCTTCCTAGGTATTTTGGCATGATGTTCAACAACTGTACACCTACTCCTCTATTCTACTCTAATAATCAGATAGATAGCTGACAGCACAAGCTGCCAGACAGAAAGCTGTTATCCAAATCTACCTCCAGTCCTGTAAAAATAAAAGCATTTCTCTCAGCCTGTGTCTCCATTTACATGCTTTCCTTGTTGCTTTTGCTTCTGGTTTTTATATTATCTTAAATGGAAGGCTTTTGTGGTATGGTAGGTGACTAACCCAAAATGCCTATTTAAAATGTTCACTGCTGTGGTGTGAATCCCTGTGTGTTTGATTCCTAACCCCCTGGAGATACTTCTTCCCTGTAACAATTGTAGGTGGCATGCACTCAGGGCTCAGTACCTCAGTCTTCAGAAGAAAAGAAATTTAAAAAATCTCGATCTAAAGTAATCTCATTTATTTGTTCTCATTTGCTCTTATAAGATGACCATAGGAAAAGCAAATTTGCCACAAGTTACTTAAATGCAGGGCCCAAGTGCACTTGGAAACACATTGCGAGCTGTGTTGTGAGTTTCAGAAGTTGTGTTACCCAGGCTATTTCAGACATCATGGCAGCACTGGAGTTCTGAGTTATTTGTACAGAGTGCAAGAGACGTATAATCACGGTTTCTGTGACTTTTTTGAAAAAAATGTGAATTTCTGTGAATCCATGTGGACTCAGCAGCTGTGTGTGAAACAAACATTCCATGAACACCATTATGGCTAACTTATTTGATATTGTCTCTCTGGAATTTTCAAATCCCACCAGAAGCTGTAGTTTATTAGAAGAACTTAGCACAGTTTTGTGTAAACTATATTCGTGGATTCTCTGTCTGGAATGAGGGTGATGTCCTCACGGCCTGTGGGACTGCCTCATGTGCTCTTCCATTTTGCAAATTACAATTTAATATATTTGCTTATGGCACTTGTTAAATATTGAATATGGAATATTATTAAAAAACATTACTAAACGTTATTAAAAACCAAAACTCTACTCTGCTCTCGTGAGGCCACTCGTGGATTACTGTGTCCAGTTCTGGGCTCCCCAGCTCAAGAAGGACAGGGAACTGCTGGAGAGGGTGCAGCATAGGGCTACCAAGATGATTAGGGGACTGGAACACCTCTCCTATGAAGAAAGACTAAGGGAATTGTGTCTGTTCAGTCTGGAAAACAGATGGCTGAGGGGGGACCTTATCAACGCTCACAAATACTTAAAGGGTGGGTGTCAGGAGGATGGGGCCAGGCTCTTTTCAGTGGTGCCCAGTGACAGGACAAGAGGTAACAGGCACAAACGTAAGCACAGGAAGTTCCACCTAAACATGAGGAGGAACTTCTTTACCTTGAGGGTGGCAGAGCACTGGAACAGGCTGCCCAGGGCGGTGGTGGAGTCTCCGTCTCTGGAGACATTCCAAACCCGCCTGGATGGGTTCCTGTGCAACCTGCTCTAAGGTGGCCCTGCTCTGGCAGGGGGGTTGGACTAGATGATCTCCAGAGGTCCCTTCCAACCCGATGATTTTTCAAGTCACCTGAAAGGTCTGTCTTTTCAAGTAGTCTTCAAAAAGTTAAAAGCATGGTCTTTAATACTGTTCATCCTCAGTAATTTTTTACCACAAATGCAGTGCAAAATTTACTCAAAAATTTCTTAACAGCATACATGGCACTGAGAGAAGGAATGACTTATAGTGTAGATGAAAAAAAGAGTACATTACATTCTTTTTAACATTAACACAAAATTAACATAAAAAGACAACATACTTTTTTCTGATGTTCTGTCCAATGGAATAGTGGACTAAAAAAAAAAAAAATAAAGATTTTCTTGAGTATGAGACCCAGTTCCACAACATCACATTTCACAGAAATCTCAGATGTCCTAGTGGGTGTTGACACCAACATTGACCTCTGGGCATGCATATTCTCAAGGGCAGTTACAACACTCCTGCAGCTTACAGGAAAGAGGTCAGGCACAAAGCGTCAGGGTTTGTTCACATAACAGATAGATAAATGCACCACTGACTGCACACAGGAGACACTCAAGCTCCTCCTCCACAGACAAGATTGCTACGGAGCCAGTGACAGAGATGTTCCAGACAGTAAGCGGCATGTAAAATTGGTGAATTGCATGACTTTCTCAATTCCAGCAGTTAGGCAGACAATAAAAGAAATACTGTTATTACTGCACTTAATTTGTATCTGACTTACGATTCCAGAAGTTCTGCCGTGGAAAAGAAACTCAGGAAAACTGAAGGGTTACTTAACAGCCTTAAGAAACAGGATATCTAGTTGTCGCAAAAGAGGACTTACTAGAGGCACATTTAAATTCTTTTCTGTACAGTATTGTATTGTATGGCAGTTTTCCCTTCTATACTTGATTCCTTTCCATACTTTTTTCTGTCACATCTTTAATGCGCTTTTTCTATCTGTTCATTTTTGCAACTAGACATGACAATTCATGGAGAGAGCTGCTGAAAGTATTTCATATCCATCCAAGCTCAGATCAAATTGACCATCTCAAGAAGAATAGACTAATACAGCTTAGTCCTGCCTCAGCTTTGAACTCAGAAGCGGGAAAACAAACAAAGTTTTATAACCCACTCTGCTCACTTGACGCAACAATGCCTGGCTGAAAACAAGAGCATTTTTATTAAAAGTTCTAAAAACTAAAGCTGGATTTTCTGGACATTCTGTGTTAAAGGTTTGGTAAGTATAATCATAAATCTTCACTGTTTACATTAGACTATGACCCCTTCCCATATTTTTCTTTATATTGCCATTCTACTTGCTATATGGTCTAGTGTCTTATACATACACATACAGTGGTCTGTGTTCATTATGATAGGTTTGGAAGCCTTTTCAAAAGAAGAAATGGCTGGTTGTGCGAACTTTCACATTTTTCTGTATCTCATCTGATTATTTCCCACAAGCACATTCTGTCTCTTGTTGAAGACCACACATGAAAAATGTCATACTCAATACTTTTGTTGCTCAAAACTGAGATATAGAAGGGTTTGAGTTTTCAAAATCAAATGTGAAAGCGGATTATAGCTATAACCATGGAATTGCTACCGCAGCATCATAAAACAGTATAAGAGACTGTCAAACTTTCAGCACTTGAAAAGAAAGTCTTATTTAAAAAAATATTTCCATATGTTAATCAGATGTTCACACTACTTTACACATTTTGATGTTAAATCCACCCAGAGACAGATATTATTATACTCAACCACCATCAAGTGGCATCAACCTTCTGGAAAAAACTGAAAGGATACAAATGTGCCTTCTTTGTGTATGCGCTGAACGGAGCTTTGCTTTGTTAAACTGGCTTGGAACAGTTACAGTGCTAAGTGAGAGCCATACAAAGAAAGGCACATATGAGCAAAAATAAGTCAAACAGAATTAAACTCAGTTCAGGGGCCTTCAGAGTCTTTTCCAAATCTTACAGGATGTCGTCTACTGGAAAGTTTCTCAGGCACATAGCTAAGGAAGACCACTTCACAGATTAAAAGCTTGACAATGAAGGAGAAGGGCAAGGGGAAAGTAACTGACATAGAAATAAAATAAAAAGCAGTAAAATAATCCCTTTTGTCCTATGTCTTTTCAAACTTTGTATTATTGCATATCTATCTTTCTGTAAGTCCACCTCTTTATGCATTTAAGAATTTTCGTTGGATAGTGAAAAAGAGACACCATGCACACAAGCAACCAACAAAATCTATGACATCATTGTGATTCCTGTGGAGCACAGATTAGTTAAGATCATTTGGTTAGTTCATTCAATTGACTTTTTTTCTTGAATATCACAAACTGGATTATTGCACTTTTTTTCTGATAATCCTGACACTGTTTCTGAACACAGATTTTTGGGAGCGAAGATTTTCATACTAGAAATCTGTGTTGAAGCTGGTCACCAGTTTACATATATCTTTTTCATACCTTCTGTCTTGTTGGGGCTTTGATTTAAAATTTACTTTTCAAAAGGCATATAATCAAGGCCTGCAGATAAAAATTTTGTACACTCTCAAGTACTATAAAAGAGCAGAATTTTCTTCAAACCAGTAGAATATTCTTCAAGCAGAATAAGATATTCATATATTCATAGGCATGAGCAAAACAAGAAACACTTGTATCCTTGCCTCATCATCCTCTCCTGGCCACTTTTTGAGCAATACATGGATTAGGATCCTCTCAGTGTCCTTTTGCTGGGCTCAGTTTCTCCACAACGTGGAGTGTCTCTCCTCTTGGCTTTTTCTCTAGTTTTGTTTTGCTCTGAAGTTGGTAGAGTCCCTTTGATTTATAATTTATAATTTTAAGTGTCTTTCTTCTTCCTTCTGACTCCAAAGTCCTTTCATGTGTGATTAACTTGGTCAATATGTTTTTAAAGTGCTTTACTTTCCCGCTGAGAAGAATGCAACTGGGACAAACCGCACCCTCCTGAAGACAATTTACAGAAAAATGGGTTTCTTGAGGTACTCCTCTGCTTGACATGGACTTATTGTACACATACTTACTAATATCTCTTAGTGATAAATACACAGACATGGGGTGCACTCTTCACCTATTGTTGTAACTCAAGGAGTTTGGAGAGAAAGCACAGCAACCACAGTAGTAGTCATTAAAGAAGTCTTAGTCTCAACTGCTGTTCAAAAGCTGTACGCACATGGATTCCCCAGGCTGAAGCATCATGTGCCACAAATATGAATCCACAACTGCGGTTTTTGTCTATTGTTTGAACGAGGAGAAGGATAACATTGTTCCATGATCTCCCAGGTTCAGTATTACATACTTAAAATAGTACTCCATGTAGTAATTTCTCCAACTTCCTCACAGTTGTCAAATAGGACTCATGCCATAGAGGAGAACCTGGTGAAGGAGAAGGAGATAATACTTAGCAGAGCACTGCTTTCTAAGGAAGTGGGTGTCATGGAGGAACAGAAAACTGAACTTAAAGGTTGGAGTTAGCCTGGCTAAGAATAAAATACATTGATATCAAAATGATGGTGCAAGGTCTTTTTCAATTACCACTAGGAACTAAGCACCTAATTTTGGGAAAGTGATGTGTGCTTTCTTGGAAGACTGAAAGTCTTGGAGGTGGTGTGGGCAAGTTCACGGGGCAGATTTAGCTTAACTACCTTGCTGAGAATTTCCCCTCTCTAAAGTCTGTCTGGACTATCACTGTGCTCCAGCTCTACCCAGCTGTCAGAACAGCTTTTTGTGGCTATGAGATGATATCAACGTGAAATTAGCTGTGAAATGAAAAAGACCAATAACTGAGCCTTTTCAGGCAGCTTCTCTCGTCCAAAGCAAGAGGTAGTGATTTAAAAGATTGCTATGAACAGCAAGAATACCACACCTCAAACTGTTTATTTGCACTTTAAACCAGAGCATTACAAAGCAAATGTATGACTTATGATGTAGCTTCATGTTGTCTCTAGGATACCCTTCATAAAGCTAATGGATACAGCCATCACCCTTCAAAACAAAGTGATCTTCTGTGTTTAGCAGGAAGGCTGTGGCTTTTGCATTCAGCTTGGGTTCAGGTTTTTAGAACAATCCAAGCATCTCATTCCCAAATCAATTTTGCTGGACAGTAACAAGCAGAAAGAAACAGCTTCTGGAACTAATGTCCAGACATGAAATGTAATACAGTTAAAAACACAAAGAAACATGGCAAACTCCAGTACTTCAGGGACAAACCAGGAGAGAAGCTGTGTGCTATGTATAAGCTACTGCATTTCCCCTATGAAGCATACTTCATATTCATGTTATACATTCATGTACTACAAATTCATGTTCTGAATGCAGACATATTTATGATAAGTAATAACACCAACACTTTGAGTGAATCTTGGCCATTATAAATTAATTTTTCTCTAGCAAGTTATCAACTCTCACTCTCCAGCGAGGATAATCCATGTAAAGAAAATGTGTTTAATTATGAAGAAAAATTTATGTGGAGTGAGAATACCTTTTTTTTTCTTTTAATTTTAGCAGGTCTAACATGCAATATTCCTTCTTACAAAAACTTGCCTGACAACTAAAAGAGTAGATGAAGTAGGCTTTTTTCCTCAGGTCTTCACAGCTTAGTGACTTCACTAATACAGCATGATTTCTAATTGTGATGACAGATTAACAGAGAGGAGAAATTTCAGTTCACTGGACTTAATATGGTTACAGATAATACTAGGAACGGGGAAAAATAAGAAGATTCACCTCATGACCATCCCCATCCCCAACACCCACAATTATATCAGTTTCTAAATCTCTTTGTATGTCTCAAGTCTGACTTTAGGACTTGTTGCTGTAGAGATTCTTTTTTCTTAGGAGAATTTCTCATTCTTATCAGCATTCAATATTTCTGAGTAAAAGGCATTTCTCTTGAAAGGCCTATGCAGCTTCACAGCTGCTTGTCAACCTGACAATAAGTAGAAATACATAATGTGCTCTCCTTTCTCTCCTTTTTGCTCAAAACACTGAATGGAGGAATAAAGCTCATTGCCTGTAACGATACAGTGGAACATACGCATCACCTTGTCCCACAAATTAGTTAAAGCCATGTATGTATTTTCTTGATGAAAGCCCAAAAGGTTTTAATTTAAAACCAACTAATTCAGTCTTCGTTTATGAATTATCAGTGATGTTTTTAAAAAGCTCAGTTCAGAATTTATTACTATTCACTTAAGGTGGACCTGAGAGAATGAAGAAGCAGAAGGACAATGGGTAGGGGAAATATCATTCACTGAACTGAGCCAGGGTGGCAAAAGGAGTAGGGTAAGAACTGCAGTAGTGGAAATGGAGGCTAAATGATACTAATGAACAATTTAACTTGAAAACCCTCTCTCTAACACCTTTTATTATTGTGTTCAGTTTTACAATTAAGATAGGATTGTGCAGTTAGAGACTTCCTATCTGATCAGATACATCTACTGACAAAATAGCCATAAACTGAGCAAATTTACAGCTGCTATTGTGGTTGGTGGAACTTGTGAGCTATTTCCTCCTGTGAGATAGCGTATTTTCATAGCGCAGAAAGTGAAATTACACACACAAAAAGGCAACCAAATTTAAGTTGGCTATTAAAATAAATGTTTATAGTTCTGAGGAAAGGTGACAGCACAGTTCTGCTTTAAATACTTATTTGTGTTTTGTTCATCCACAGTATCACTATGGATTTATCTGTAAGAATTAGGAATATTTGCTAGGTATGTATAATTGTTTAAATCCCATCCTTAACAATAGCAAATTGTTTCGTAGTGACTAAATTCAAGGACATCACCCTGCTAATGTAAATCTAATTCCATGCAATGAATCCCACCATGTACTTAAAAGGCATCACTGACTTAACCTCTTCTAAAACTTCTTTGCATCTGCACAGTCTCAGTCTTCTCTTGGTATTCCTTCTCTTTTCTTTTTTGCTTTCTGTATTTTTCTTCCTTTTTTTTTTTTTTTGGCTTTAGTTTTTTCTCATTTGGGATTCTGTCCCTCCTTCAGCATACAATATCTAAGGACACTTGATATTCTTCCCTAAAGCCAGCAACAGATGAAAGCAGCTGCAGATAAAATGACTTGCTGAAACATCAGCTGTAGCCAGCGGTTCCAGCTTGTTGGAACGCCAACATCTATATGCTTGAGAGACTTTTTGGAACTATACAGCACTATAGATGACTGCTAGGGGAGTCATAACATAAGACATGCAGATGTTCCTGTTTACTCCACCCAGTCCCAGTTCATTTTCTGAATTATCTTAGCTTCTTAAGGAAGCAAGAAATGATAATAAGAATTAAAATGCCACGGACCACTAGTTCATGACATGTACTTCTCTCTTGGGCCAAAAATTCTGATGCCAGAAGAGCAAAAGAACTGCCTATGTTCTCCAATGCAACATTTCAAAGAAAGAATACCACCTTGGACTTTTTGTCCCTCAGAAAATTGTTTAAATCAAGAGAGAGTTAAAAGACAAGAACAACAGTGAAGGCCTATGCAAAGTTTTACTGATTACAGAAACCCTCTTTTTTATGTCTCCTAGCACAGTTGAACAGGAATATACTGATGGGGTAAAACATGTAAGGTGGATGTATAGGGATGCTAGATTTTAGATATTAAAATATCTATGCTGGAGCCCTCTATTCTGCTGTGGCACTGTGAATGCTTATGTTCTCAGAGCTGCAGCCTCGGAAGAACAGATAGGAGCCAAACAAGAAAAATATGGAAGAAATTATCTCCTGTGTGCTTTTTATACAGGACATACAGTTTGAAGCACAATAGAGGAAATCCTGTATTATAAGGGAGGTCTGGAAAGCCTGTGACTTGTGAAGTTTGCCATTTTGCAGTTACACAAATTATATTATGAACAAAGCTCCAGACTAGCAGTTCCCAGCTTCAGCAGAAGAGGATGGAATGTAAAGATGTTCAGCTTTATCAGGCTTTTTGACCTGGCATTGCACATTGGTTACCAGGAGGGAAGAAAATGGTTTGTTGCAACATCACATTAGCAAGAAGCCCAAAACTTTTCCCTCTTAGCATTGCTAAGCCTCTTGGGAAGAGTCACGCTAATAGAGCCTCAGGACTACATAAGCAAAACATAAAGGAGGTGAGACATCCAAAAGAGTCTTCATTTCAGCATAAGACTTACCCACTCACCTCCAGCTGTTAAAATGCATGCATTTCCCTTTCAAACATTCCCTGCTTCAGGTGGCAATAAATACTGGGAGCTAGATGCAAAAAAATCACAAGCATCTGAAATATGGGGAACTGAGTACTAATCTATTAAATCAAGTGCTACCTCATCTACCTTACCTTCATGAACACTACACTGTCACCCTAAAGCACCTGAGAAGCTTAGAGTGGCAGGCACCACTATGGTATCCTAAAGGGACCCAGTGGCTAGAATGTGTTCTCCCCAGCGCCTCTACCACAATCGCCTAAAGCTGTTCAAGAGGTGGTCTCAAGACCTCTGTAGATGTTCCTGCTTTTCTAAAAGGGTCCACGGGGATTTCTTTTCCTCCTTCCTTTTTAACACAATAGATGAGTGGCAATTAGGAAGCCAAAGTGCAATATCCTCCTGTCATGCAGGCGAGCAAACCCATGTCTCCCAGGAAATGCTTTAACCACAAGATTGTAAATATTCAGGCTATAAACAATGCACCAGGGTGATGTGGGAGGGGAGACACCCCCACTTTGAAATAAGCCGTTATGCAGGCATCAGTTCTATATTCATCATGCTAGAGAGAGAGGGTGGCAGGAGGCAGGACTTGGGTCCCAGCATCAGAGAGGGTGGCAGGGAACAGGACTTGGTGCCCAGCATCATCATCAGCTGCTGCTGACTCAGGACTTACCTGGGGGACAACCTGGGTTTCACATTTTGTGTATAGAGCTGTGTACACCATGTTAAAAGCAGGTTAGAATTTTATGTGACAAAAAGAGAAAGATTCCTCTTCTTTGTGCCTACCTCTTACATTAAATCTAGCCTGCTGTTTAATGTGTGCATGAGGTCAAGTGTCTGTAAGCAGACCTCTTATAAACTGATGAATAAATTAGAGCTGACAAATTAGCTGTCTAACCCACTGTCCTCCATATTGCAACATTACTGAAATTCATCCAGATACTTTTCAACTGACCTGTAATTAGAACATTATCTGGTATAAAGGACATGGGAATGTTAGCAATCAAGACGTCTGCCACTGCAAAACTAAAAATATTAAATTGTCTGTGGTTTTCTGCATAAAGTAAGCTTGCTTGAGTCTGCTCGCACCAAAAAATGGACGTCATGCCATTGACTTCAAAGTGAGATCTGGGCTCAGATATTTAGTGCAGCAGTTGGATCAATTGTTTGACTTCCCAAAAGACCACAGAAGACAGAAGTGTCTGATAGACAGACTGGTAAAAAAGACTAGTCTTAATCAAAATGTTTATGTCGACAGGGTAATTAGCAGGCCCACAGAATCACCTGTGCAACCTTACTAAATCTGGAGAAGGAAAAGACATTAAAATGAAAATAGGCATAGAATGTATCCTGTTACAATTACCTTTCTAGATAAATCAAAAAGTCAAAACTAAAAAAAACCCCAACCACCAACAAACCCAAAATAAAAAGCCTGAACTAGCAGTTCACCTATACACAATAGCCAAATGAAATGAAATACATCACTAGCAAGATTCCAGGGTGGTTTGCAATAATTAGAACAAATGCTAAACCTATTCTAGATTGCTGACACACATGTCATTACACAACACAGGCAATAAGTGAGTAGTCCAGAGGAGTACTGTGTGGGGGAAGATTGACCCTAGCACAAAAGCATAGATGTAAAAGTATAGCAAACCGCTGACAGTCTTTATGGCATCACTGCCAACACACTTGCCTGACAGGTGTTCCCTCATGACCTATGGTTACCAGATGTGCAATAGTTGTCTCATGATAACCTTCCATCTCTGCTTTTCAAACTGTTACTAATGGTAAGTTTATTTTGAAAAGGTAGCTGATGGTACAGGAAACAAACAGGTTTCTCTTTCAGGACCAGCTAATCACATCTCTGACAAGTGCCTTCTCCCTTTCACAAAACATACATCTTATTAATTCCTAGCATAGGAATCTTTTCATGTTTTCTGGTCTTTAAATATAAGTTAATTTTTCTATTACTTGTTTACTTCCCTGTTATTTTTCCTCCACTGCCATCTACAATGGTATTCTTCCCTCTCTAACCCTTTCAGTCAGTACCCTAAACTACTTCCATCCCAGCCGAGGGCCAAAGGTTGGAGTAAAAATTATTCTTAGGTAAAGTCCCATTTGTCACACAGGTAGCAATGTCCATTAAGTCTCTTTCCAAGCAGTATGAAAACGCTTTGCAGGTACTGACTTGATGTTCAGTGCAGCCAACAGTTGGACAGGCCTGAACCTAAGTGCAAGTTTCACTGGCTTCTCTCCCTGGGTTTTGGTGACAGTGTACCAAAATTGGAACATCTTGAGTTTCTTTTCTTGCCTTAACTCCTTCAGAGTTCAGCACAAAGGTGGCCTCAGTCACTAATAGGAACCAGATGATCTCCCTCTTTCACTGGTCTCTTAATGGGTTACTTTTTTTCAGTGAGGTCTCCATTAAACTGGCTAGAAAGACTTTTCATAAAAGCCATCTAATATGTAAAGTGCAGTCCATAGATGCAGGCTGTGTGTCTTTGTAGGCTCTGATCTAACAAATTTAACATCATTTTGCAAGACTTATTCAAGGCCTCAGCTTGAAGAAACTTCCCTTGGTAGGTAGATATATATTTTTTTCTTGTGGTTTGGAATGAAAGACATTCAGCTCCATCTGGCTGTGGTCATTCTTTTCATCTTCTCATCTGGATAATTTTTACGGTCCAGGACAATGTGGTAGTTACTTTTTACATTTTAGTACTATGAATGCACAAGCACCTGAGGATCTCTCTCTTGCAACTCTATTCCCTTTCCATGAACATCTGTACCTGCATACTCAGTAACAACACTGTGTTTCCACGGCCAGAATACAAACACATTATAAAAAACAGAACTGAAAACACTGTAAAAAGCTTTTCTGAGCAAAGCTGTAATTTATGTAAATTAAATTTAAAAAGTAATTTTCCCTTTTCCTACTGATTAGTGTTTTTCTCTTGAGCCTTCTAGCTTTGGGGCTTACATTCTGGTGTCAACATTCCAAGTTCTGAAAACAGCTGAATGGCTTCAGAGCTTCAGTCATGAAAAAAAATCTAAACCCAAATGTCAACCCCATGCTTATTAAAACAATAAAATAAATGATAATGCAGAAATAAAGTGTTTGCAGATTGTTTGCTGTATTATATTACTAGTCTTAAACATAAGCCTTTAATGAAGAAATGCCACATTAACAGGGCATCAGGAACCACTGAGGGATNGTGTCTAAAACTGTAACAAAGAAAAAAGTATTTAAAAGAAGAAAAGCATGGACACTAGTAACAAAACTTTCTGTCTTCATTCTCCCTTGATCTGCATGCTAGCTAATGAGTTTTCATTTTCTAATAGGTGCCTTGAAAACAAACAAAAGCATAATATGAAACAAATATATTGTTTGCATTATTGTTCACGCTGTAATGAAACCTTCATATGATACAAAAAAAAATCAGATTAGTTCAAAACTCTCCTGAATGAAAGTACTGCAAGAGGAGTTAACAATATTAGACATTAAACAACAGATGAAAACCAGGGTCAATACCTGCAAAGAAATACCCACAAGCAAGCCCAGTATCTACAAAATGATGGGTTCTAAATTTGCTGTGATCATTTGACAGGTTTTCATCTACCTGCAGCTATTGTATNGTGGTTTTCTGCATAAAGTAAGCTTGCTTGAGTCTGCTCGCACCAAAAAATGGACGTCATGCCATTGACTTCAAAGTGAGATCTGGGCTCAGATATTTAGTGCAGCAGTTGGATCAATTGTTTGACTTCCCAAAAGACCACAGAAGACAGAAGTGTCTGATAGACAGACTGGTAAAAAAGACTAGTCTTAATCAAAATGTTTATGTCGACAGGGTAATTAGCAGGCCCACAGAATCACCTGTGCAACCTTACTAAATCTGGAGAAGGAAAAGACATTAAAATGAAAATAGGCATAGAATGTATCCTGTTACAATTACCTTTCTAGATAAATCAAAAAGTCAAAACTAAAAAAAACCCCAACCACCAACAAACCCAAAATAAAAAGCCTGAACTAGCAGTTCACCTATACACAATAGCCAAATGAAATGAAATACATCACTAGCAAGATTCCAGGGTGGTTTGCAATAATTAGAACAAATGCTAAACCTATTCTAGATTGCTGACACACATGTCATTACACAACACAGGCAATAAGTGAGTAGTCCAGAGGAGTACTGTGTGGGGGAAGATTGACCCTAGCACAAAAGCATAGATGTAAAAGTATAGCAAACCGCTGACAGTCTTTATGGCATCAGTGCCAACACACTTGCCTGACAGGTGTTCCCTCATGACCTATGGTTACCAGATGTGCAATAGTTGTCTCATGATAACCTTCCATCTCTGCTTTTCAAACTGTTACTAATGGTAAGTTTATTTTGAAAAGGTAGCTGATGGTACAGGAAACAAACAGGTTTCTCTTTCAGGACCAGCTAATCACATCTCTGACAAGTGCCTTCTCCCTTTCACAAAACATACATCTTATTAATTCCTAGCATAGGAATCTTTTCATGTTTTCTGGTCTTTAAATATAAGTTAATTTTTCTATTACTTGTTTACTTCCCTGTTATTTTTCCTCCACTGCCATCTACAATGGTATTCTTCCCTCTCTAACCCTTTCAGTCAGTACCCTAAACTACTTCCATCCCAGCCGAGGGCCAAAGGTTGGAGTAAAAATTATTCTTAGGTAAAGTCCCATTTGTCACACAGGTAGCAATGTCCATTAAGTCTCTTTCCAAGCAGTATGAAAACGCTTTGCAGGTACTGACTTGATGTTCAGTGCAGCCAACAGTTGGACAGGCCTGAACCTAAGTGCAAGTTTCACTGGCTTCTCTCCCTGGGTTTTGGTGACAGTGTACCAAAATTGGAACATCTTGAGTTTCTTTTCTTGCCTTAACTCCTTCAGAGTTCAGCACAAAGGTGGCCTCAGTCACTAATAGGAACCAGATGATCTCCCTCTTTCACTGGTCTCTTAATGGGTTACTTTTTTTCAGTGAGGTCTCCATTAAACTGGCTAGAAAGACTTTTCAGAAAAGCCATCTAATATGTAAAGTGCAGTCCATAGATGCAGGCTGTGTGTCTTTGTAGGCTCTGATCTAACAAATTTAACATCATTTTGCAAGACTTATTCAAGGCCTCAGCTTGAAGAAACTTCCCTTGGTAGGTAGATATATATTTTTTTCTTGTGGTTTGGAATGAAAGACATTCAGCTCCATCTGGCTGTGGTCATTCTTTTCATCTTCTCATCTGGATAATTTTTACGGTCCAGGACAATGTGGTAGTTACTTTTTACATTTTAGTACTATGAATGCACAAGCACCTGAGGATCTCTCTCTTGCAACTCTATTCCCTTTCCATGAACATCTGTACCTGCATACTCAGTAACAACACTGTGTTTCCACGGCCAGAATACAAACACATTATAAAAAACAGAACTGAAAACACTGTAAAAAGCTTTTCTGAGCAAAGCTGTAATTTATGTAAATTAAATTTAAAAAGTAATTTTCCCTTTTCCTACTGATTAGTGTTTTTCTCTTGAGCCTTCTAGCTTTGGGGCTTACATTCTGGTGTCAACATTCCAAGTTCTGAAAACAGCTGAATGGCTTCAGAGCTTCAGTCATGAAAAAAAATCTAAACCCAAATGTCAACCCCATGCTTATTAAAACAATAAAATAAATGATAATGCAGAAATAAAGTGTTTGCAGATTGTTTGCTGTATTATATTACTAGTCTTAAACATAAGCCTTTAATGAAGAAATGCCACATTAACAGGGCATCAGGAACCACTGAGGGATCAAAATGATGCAAGCACTCCTGACATGGTCAAATCTTCCTTTAGAAAAGCAGCCGATTTTCCCAGCAGCTTAAAACTTGCAACCCTTCACTTCACAACCCATCACAGCTTCCATAATAAGTATATATAAAACTAGCCACATAGCCACAGCAGTGGAGAGACTGTGAAAGCTGAAGGAAGAATTCAGTCTGTTGGGTGGGTTAAGTAGATGTCATGAAAACCTCACACAAAGACTGTGGTTTCAGATGCCATAAATGATTTCTTCTACGAACAACAAATTAGAGAATATACAAAATGAGAAGCATTTCTTGAGTTCATCCTGAGATATATGTGACTTGGTCTAATACATAATTATTAAACTACACAAGAAACTTTATTAATGGAAATTGATTTGGAATAGCCTAAAGGTATGGAGACATATGAAAACAGTGGCTTTGAATAAATATTCTGAATAACCTTGAAAAGCACAATATAACAACCTCAAGGTTAAATGTCAGAGTAAAGGAGGCTAATGCAACAGTCATCCCACAGAAATGGAAGTCATGTCCAACTAGAATGAAAAAAACTCCTGGCCTTAGCCCTGGCAGGTTGTGTCTAAAACTGTNACTCTCCTGAATGAAAGTACTGCAAGAGGAGTTAACAATATTAGACATTAAACAACAGATGAAAACCAGGGTCAATACCTGCAAAGAAATACCCACAAGCAAGCCCAGTATCTACAAAATGATGGGTTCTAAATTTGCTGTGATCATTTGACAGGTTTTCATCTACCTGCAGCTATTGTATTATTGTATATAATCATCTGAAAATATTGACTCCATAGTGAGATCCAGTCAAAAAGGCAAATAGACTAGGACAAAAATACTACTGTGGACTAAGGAACGTAGCAGTATGCTATGCATCTGCTGTGCATTTCATTAATCTTCAGTACACTTTCTCCTGAAACGCATGTGCCGTTCTGGTTGCCCTGTATCAAAAAGGATACAGTAAAATGTAGAAGTGCTACAAAAATGACCAAAGGTAGCCAATAGCTTCTGTATGAGGAAGGACTTTTCTCTTTGGAAAAGAGAAAACTAAAAGGAGGTATGGTACAGTGTCATAGGAAATTTCACTTTGGAAGAGTCCTCAGGAGGTCTCTAATCCTACTACATATTTAAATAGGGTGACCTCTGGGGTTTATCCAGTTAGATCTTGAAAAAACTCCAAAGATGGAAGCTGCACAGCCCCTGTCAGTAGACTGTTACACTGCTCCACTGTCCTCATATGTTTCAACATATGTCCATTGTCTTTTGTCCTCTCGTTGTGAAGAGCCTGGCTATGTCTTCTTGATGACCTCCTCTTACCTTCTCTTCAGCCTGACCCTCTTGAGTCAGTAAAATGGTGACGTTCATAGAATCATAGAATCATGGAATCATAGAATGGTTAGGGTTAGAAGGGATCCTAAAGATCATCTAGTTCCAACCCCCCTGCCATTGGCAGGGACCTTCCACTAGACTAGAATGCTCAAAGCCCTATCCAACCTGTCCTTAAAGACCTTCAGGGATGGGGCCTCCACAACTTCTCTAGAAAACCTGTTTCAGTGCCTCACCACCCTCACAGGAAAGAACTTCTTCCTAATATCTAATCTAGATCTAACCCCTTTCAGTTTACAATAGCTACCTCTCATCCTATCGCTACGCTCCTTGATAAAGAGTCCCTCCCCATCTTTACTGTAACCCCCCTTTAGGTACTGAAAGGCAGCTATAGAATCTCCCTGAAGCCTTCTCTTCTCCAGACTGAACAACCTCAACTCTCTTGGCTTGTTTTCATAGGAGACACATCATGGAGAAGACAGATAATGATTGCTCAATGTTTCTCATAACACATAATGCAGAAAAAAAAAAAATATAAAATAAAAAGCTTATAAAAAATATTAGGCACTTTTTTCCCCAGAAAATTTATAGTTGTAGAGAATGTATAATTGTAGATTATTTCAGACTTTGCAGAACTAATTGCCATATGATTTTGTGTCCTAGAAATACTCTTTTGAACCCACAGTTCATGAAAAAAATGCCTATACAAGCTTTAAAAATGTCTATGTAATGTCTATGCAACAATTAGCTTAGGAAACACCCTTCTCAATGACTATTAGAATCTGGGAAGGTTTGCAAGAAGTATCACCCTAAACTTTTCCCATCCTTGTTTACTTTGTATACTTTCATGAATTATCTGCTATTTGTCATTGTTAAAAACTATGGACAGCAGGTCTCATGATACTCTATGCCTTTACACATAGCAGTCAAAGCTGATAGACTTTAAAATAAAATGGCATAGACTCATGGCCTGTGTGCATGCTCTGAGTCCCTGTCAATGTCTGTCAGTTATTCACTCTTCCTTCTACTGCAGCAGCTTCTGACTACTGCTGGATTTTCCCTCAATTATACACCCTTGACCAGCTTAATGGAAAAATGGTAAACAACAACAGCTTGACTGTGTAAATAGAGAAACGACTGTTTAAAGAACACATCGCTGCGTCAGATCAACCACAATGAAAATGCAGGGGTGAGCAGGAAATCAACTCATTTTATGAGCTTCTGTTGTCATCATGGATGCAGGGAAATACTCAAGTATGCAAAGACACAGTGTGCTTCTCTGAAAGACATTCTATTTCCATATATAGTTGTATTTATTCGTTTGTCCTTAAACCACCCACAGGAGCTTTTCCAAACAGAGATCTGTTTCCATTCATGTTTCAATGTTCAGCAGACAGCAGTGGAGTTACACTTCATGACAGGCAAACTTCAAAAGGCTTGGAGGTTCAAAGCTTGTATGGGCTTATCTGAATTTCTCAGGTCTGCAAATCTCATGGTATCAGCCTACAGCTTGGTACTTCAAGCATTTCCTGATGAAATCCCAGATGGAAACAGAGACATAGTTTGACTTCAGAGGGCCCAGGCCAAGATACGCATTCAAGCTCCTGACAGGTTTAAGAGGGGGTTGGAGCCACAGTGCGTGTTGGCAAAACTCAAAGGCAGACATACAGGCTTTTTTGTTTCTTCATGAGGATCCCACAGTAGAAAAACATAGAAACTCAATTTCCACACATTTTATGGTTTTTTATGATTCTAATCCACTCCAAAATTCAACAGCTGGCACAGGCAGTGTTTGCAGTATTGTTTTTTTTTGCACAAAGAACAATTAAATCAACAGGAATCTCACAAAACTGAAAGCACTGTTATCTTCCTCGTCAGTGACCAGCCTTCTGGTCTTTCCTTATGTCATGAGCTGCATTTTGCCAAAGATATCTCTGCTTTCTATCTGCCTGTTTATATCATGCTCATCTATCCTGCATTTGTTCTCCCATGTGCTCATACCTGTACCCATCTAAACCATGTAGCATTACAGTAATGACCTGTTGAAATGCTACTACTTTAGCTTCTGGGTACCTCTCAAGAGCAGTATGAAATCTGCAGTTGGAGGGTCATTATTTTGTCAAATGTAATCTTTTCCATACTGACAGCTCAGCAATGAAATGTGCCTGTCTTAATAAAGTGTTTTGTTTAAAGCTTTCTCTTTGCTGAATAACAGCATAGAAAGTTTGACTTACTAATTGATGGTAATTTCTGGGTTTTCTGTTTTGTATTTTTAGCTTGCATAAATAACTTGCTGTAGCAACTAAGATTATCATCTATATCTGCACTGTTGCTGGTTGAAAGTTAATTACAATATATCATCTATCACACCATCTACTCCTTTAAGCAGATCTGATACTGTAAGTGACACAGCATTTGAATGAAGCTAGTCTCAAACTTCATGATCCTCCCTTTGACTTTAGATTTTGAGAGTGGTGGAGCTGCACTTGAAGCAAGTCTTGGTCAGTTCAGCAACAGAATGTTGCGTATGTCTTTCATGTCACTTTGACTATGTTAGAGATTATGTTACAGATTTTATTAGTGATTAAAATAATTTTGCTGTGATGTAGACAAAATAGATGCTTTTCTACTCAACAACAATTTTTCCTAATAGATTTTCTGTAGATGCAATTCTGCTGCCACTAATCATAGATCTAGTTGAAACTGTGCAAAAAGTGCAACAGGAATTTCTCCCTAGTATCAGATTTCTACCTACTTAGTGGGCACCTGGTGGCAAAATATGAATTCAGCATACCATAAGAACATTTATGTGGAGGCAAGCTGAAAAGGTAATTTGTCTGAAAGAGGGGACTAGCATTTGGTTATATGGAGAAAGGCATACTTCGCTACAACTAATTTACTAAAACAGCTTTAGTAAGATACTCTTGAAAGAAAATTTGCATATATAATGGCAATAAAAATTACTTTAGCTCTTAACATTACAAGTTAAGTTACCAATAAACAGAAAAATCAGAATTATGCAGGTAGACATAATTAAGCCAGCCTTTCTCAACAAGCCAAGCATGCTCAGGTGATTCATACTTCCAGAAGTATAGTTTTTAATTTCACAAATTTGTTTGGAGACATCTTATGCTATGACTGCTTACCAGCAAATAAAACGACAGAAAGCATGGCAGATTCAGTACACATTTCATCTTAAACTCAGGGACCGCAGCACATAATGCATTAATCTAGCTCATTTTCCAAAGACTGTAAATAAAATGTAGTTCATCTGAATCTCAGTAAAACATGATTTTGAGAGTTTGCCAGCTTCAGAATGTTGCTGGGAATAGTTTATCACTTGTATTCTCCATTTCCTTTCTTGATCCTCTCCTTGAGAGTTAGCCAAGCAAATGTGGATAAATATATCTTATAGTTTCTAAAATGTCTCAGCAACTAATCAGAAATAACTGGACAAGCTTTTGTAGAAATAAAACCCAATGTCTGGTTTTTAATGTGTGGTTCTTAAACATAGAATTTTATCTTTAATAAACAGGCCAAGGGAATGTTTCTGAGTTCATTTAGAGTACTTCTTTTGTTTTTTATAAATATACATGCAATAAAGATGCACTGTATTAGTTTCTTCTCCTCCCTCCATGTTAAATACTAATCTCCTTATTCCATAACGGAAAGACAGGCTATAATTTATAATCTTTCAATTTCGAACAACCTTAGAATGTCTTTTATTCTGAAGAGTAATGGAAATAGTAGGGAACAAATGTTGGACAAAAAACCCCAGTTCATATTTAATGCCTTAATAAATCCTAGGTTTTGACTACGAAGTAGAAAGAATTTTTTTTCATTAAAAATTACATTAAAAATCTAAATACAGGTTGCATTCTGTTTTTCACTTTGATTATCATCATTCTTACCAATGTGAGCAGCATTCCCTTGCTGTCAGGGACTTTTAAACACAAATGTACTTTTGTGAGTTGCACTGGTTATCCTGGAAAGTAAACTGTGTTATTTCTCCATTAAAGAGTTACAACAACACTGGAGGCACCAACAGTCAGTGTTCTTCTAGCCTCAAGACCATCAAGAACAAAGAGAGAAAGAAAAGGCTTTTCTGAAGTTATCCATAAAGCTGTTATCGAATTGAACTTTCTGACTCCTGAAGTCAATGGCCTGCACTAAAGACTTCTTTGGTCAAAATCACTGACATAACATTAAAAAGTTGCTACCTCAGAGTCCTTTCTCTTGATCACAATTTCGGTGACTAGCATCATTCCTCACTGGATAAAGCCACATACCCTCCAGGAGTGTTCCTTCAGGGATCCTCCCCTTGTGGCACCTGTCATGAGAGAAGAGAAAGGAGGGAACAGTTCTTTTTGTGTTCCTCCTAAAAAAAATCTCTGAATGAACTGCAACTTTTTTCCCTTATTTACATGTAAATAATATAAAACTGTAGTAGATTTATTATGTCTTTGTCCTTATCTCTCTAGAAGTCATCTCACAGAAGAACGTACAACTGTATTGCCAATTAAATTATCCCTTTCCTTGCAGTAGTAAAAGTCTGTGATTCAGTACTAGCAATCTCAAGTGCTGCTTCCAACACCTTAGAGTGAAGGAATCCTAGAGACGTTGTGCAAGTTTGCATTTCTATGGCTTTTAGCTGGATGAGGTAGATTCTGCTTGGCAGTAGCTCCCTACCTAGGTGAGAGCTAGTCAAGTGTGCAGTCACTGATTCTTTATGATCTTGTGGCTAGGGCTGATGGGTAATACAGCTGTTGGTAAAAACATACAATATTCTTAGGCATTCCTTGTTCCACTCCATTGTCAAAAGCTCTTGTCCGTCCCTCCTCTATCCCTCAGGTTATATTATTTACTAATAAAATGGTCAAGTATTTTCAAGTCTTCCTTCTTGGACTGAAACTTGTTTACTAAAGCATATAAGGAACTCAGCGTGCTTTTCAAATATTCATATAACAAAAAAAAACCCAACACAAAAAAACCCCCCAAAACCTCACTGCATGCCTCTGTGGATTTCCTTGTGGTTACATTACGCTCAGATCCCTAGTAGAATTGTGGGCACTGTGATAAAATGGAAATTTACTGAAAATGACAACTAAATGTTGGGTACATCCCACCCTCTTGGCAACTTCTGTAATGTGATTTCTAAATATTTCATTACTCAGACTCATTTACAGAGATTTCCACGGAATTTAGTATAGGTCAGAGCAGAAGGGCTTGTAAATCAGTAATATTAATGCTGACTGTCTAGTTTTCCTTTCAGTATGTGCTTTTAGTATACGTGTCAATTAGATTAAGTCTTCTCTGTTTGGGCTTCCCTAGAAGTAGTGACATGAAAAAGTGAAGTTGCAGAGGTTTAATTTGAACAGACAGAAAAATAAAAGGAAAATAGAGCTAATCCCAGGCATAACAATATATCATATTACATATTGCCAATCAAGCTATAAGGCATGAACAAGATTCCACTGACTTCCATTGCCCAGGCTAATTTTATCTTCAGAGATTATTCAATTTTTTTGATACCTGAGTTGAATGCATATATGGAAAACAATGTCTCTCACAAGTGGTGCCACAAGCTTTCACAATTTTTTGTCGTTTCATAATATTTCACTATTTACTTGCAGTCCTTACTCTGAGAGTCTTGGGGTTCTAGAATGATGTTGTCTAGTTTCTTTAATTAAATTTTCAGTCCATAATAATTGCACAGAAAACTTAAAAATGTGGTCTGTTATTACTAAACACAAAAACTCACCCCTCCACCTTCAATCCTAAAAATAAAAATATTTTTAGAAATACAGTGTGCATTTCTTAAAAAAGATATCATGATTAAGTCAAATTTAAAACAGCTTTTTTGAGCATTTGAGTTTGGTAATGTTGCAAATATCTCAATAGTAAAGTCAAAATTTTTATGTAAACCTGATCCCTTATTACGTCATTCCATTGGCTTTGTGACATATAACATGCTGGTCTCACGCAGTGTCAGTTAGTTTATAACCATTAATTAGGTGTTTATTATATATTTATTACCATGATATCATTCTGGATACCAATGCATCCATTGGAGGTTGCCATACTTCTGGCATCCTTTCTTAGTTCTTCTGGTTCCCATGCATTTCACTTCCTAAAAACATTTGTATGAATAAACCAAGCTAAGCTCCGGTCTCTAAGCAAACTGAAAGTCATTTTAGGTTCAACAGAACAGTGGAACAGAACCCATTTGCACCAATGCTTAATTTGTTCTAAAGTGTTTATTCTACAGTGAAAGCAATATTAATGATACTAACTAGGAGTATCACAACCTTTGTCTTTTAAACTGTTTCAGTTACATTAATTACAGGTATTAAAAACTAAGTGAATGTAACTTGGGATATATAATCTGCAAATATAAACTGAAAATAGTATTTCAACACTTTGAAATACGTTTCATCACATAATGCTTCTTGGAATGCAGAATGTGAAATGTTAGGTGTTTTATTTTCTATAATAAAGGTGATTGTAGTGGAGATATGATCATTACAATCACAGCTGCAGGGGTTCATGAAACAACTCAAAAAGTATTCATACGCAAAAGCAGTAAAAAATAAATGTTTTTATAAAGATTGTACTTACCTCAGACTGAAAATATTCAAGTAATCTAAAAACAAAGTCAGAATACATTGCCATTTGAAGTAAATAATTGTAATTTTGAAATAAAAATTTTAGCCTGTCAAAATAGCCACAAGAGTCAGGAGATTAGTATTATTGCTTAGTGTAGCATTCACTACAGTAAAAAAAAATCCCTTTTACAAGCAAAGTACAGGTCACAAATGGTCTCCTATAATTTACTTGGGTTTATCTCTTACTCTCTATGTGTGTGTAAGGCTGATTTTTAGCCTATCCCTTCTCATGACCTAGACTCTTTATTTGCCTTAATGCAATAGAGTCCTTCAAGATGCAAATCATAGATAACCCCCTCTTCTCTTGTCAGCTCTTCATCAGTATCATCTTCTTACTTTATCGTAGTTTCAGCTACCACTTTTGCTGCTACTTTATGGATCACTCTCTGCACTATGCTTAATCCCATGTTTTTGGTTGTCTTGCAAAGATCCTACTGTCACCTCAGGAAGCTTCTTGGTTTGCTCCTGTTTTCTGTCTACCCCTTCCCATTTCTGCACCAAATACTGATGTTGTTATCCATCCTATTTTCAAAACGCACTCTCTCATAATCTGTTTAATGCTTTCTCACTTTTCTCCCTCACACTCTCAACGCTTTCCAGGGCTCCCGGTGCAGCTTTATGACAAAAAAGTTACCACTGTGCCCCACTCATCTGTCCCCTAATGCGTTTATTTAAATGGCTGTCAAAGATTATTTATCTGCTTTCCTTCTTTCCTCCTATGTCCCTTGATCCTTTGCAGCTCTTGAGGCATGTCTCCTTGTCTTCTTCCCCTTCCCCTTTACTCATTGGGCGTTCCTAAATGGAAAGAGATATTTACAAACTTCATCTCCCAGACTCCACGCAAATTTCCTTTACCACTGCCCCTTATAACTCACTGCTGTCACAGTAGTACCTAAACTACTCCAAAGTTACTTTTCTCAGGAATATTTCTTCCCACCTTACAATTACCTTACCTCTATCATTTTCAGTTATGCAATTAGTGTATTATAATACTTTATTCTCTGATCTGATTAGATATATCTTCATTCCAGATTGAGGGGCCAAGTTGTGATTGACTATAAAAATTTTAAGACTATTTCTTCTGCCTGTTGTGATCATGTAAAAGTGAAGTATCATCTCTCGTTCTAATATTTGTGCCCACTGCTTAAAAAATATCTAGTATCCATTAATTTCTTGGCAGTCGAATTATTTTTTTAGCAGTGAAAAAAAGTTTTAAGACTGGTTGAAGTGAATGACCTTTTTTAAATTTGGTTTCATCTGTCCATGTCTAATAACACAGACAACAACACACAATTCATATGCTGAAAAATTAGCTGAATTTTTAAGTGAAAATACCACCATACTATATCTGAAAGACAAAATGCCATATTAATATAGAGAATGTTGAACAGATGTGAGCAATTTCTCAACGTAACTTCTAATTCCTCACACAGGAATTGACTGTTGCTAATGCTTGGCAATATTATCCTGCCTCACAGTGTTCTGTCACAATGCAACACAAACCACAATTTGGCACTAGATTCCAGTGGTTTGCAATTCTACATCTATCATGAAGGTTGTATTTTGCTGCTGCTTCAGGTTTGCTTGTCTCATTCCATGCTGCTCCGTGTCCACGAGGAGTATTCAGAAGTTAATAAGTTTGCCTCAGCAGTGGAATGAAAACTCATTTTTTAATGACATTCCATCATGCTCCAACTTGGCTTTGTTTGAGAATATTTGAGACTTCCAGATGCATGTTAAAATGACACATGGGACATCATTTCAGCTGCAAGCAACAAGCAAAATACAAGAAAGGTTATCTGTCTGTTTTTTAGAAGTTTGCAGAAATAATAGTTTGTTAATAGGGAATATCTATTATAGAACTAGCAAACTTAAGTGACATGATCCTATTTTGTAGACAAGGACAAACTACAAGTGTCCAACAACTCCCCAGCTGTAGTAAAGTCCCTGCTCTGTCAAATCAGCTCCAGTCTTTAGACAAGTATTTTAAGGGCATAACAAAGCAAGAGATAGAAAAGAATCAGCCATGGCAGATATTCTATTGCAAGGTCTGTCTGTCTTCAGTCAAGAAAAATAGCAATGCAAAATGGAGACAGAAACATGGTGACGAAGCTGCAAGAAACTGCTCAGATACAATGAATGCATAACTCACTGTCATGCTACAGAATTCAAGTATATTATTAAAACTCCTTCAACACGGAAAAATCTGCTTAATCATGTCAGTTAATTCATTGGAGCCCTTTCTCACTGAAGTACCAGTCAGTTCAAGCAGCTCTCATCTTTCTTTGTAAATAAAATACAAACAGTAAATCTTTGAGACGCTTATCAGCTGGAGAACTAGGAAAACTACTCACTTAATCTGACTTAAAGGAATATGAACTGACCACTGAAAGAAAAGCTCAGAACCCATAAAAACCACCCGGCCTATTGATTTTGAGACCTAACCTTTCTTCTCAGAACTAATGGAGTCGAGGAAATAATATCTAAATGATAACTGACACTTAGCAATTCTTCCTTCAAAACCACAGAGAACTACCAACCACCCTGTTCACCTGGGAGAAGCATTCCATGCTGAGGTCTATCCACCTACACAGCCACCACACAGTTTTTAGCCTTGCTTAATACTGAAGTGGAAGTGCTACCTTTTCAACTTCAGTAGCTTGGATTTCTCACAGACTATCCCTAGACAAGATACAGTCCTGCTGGAATATACAGGCAACCTTTTTCTTGGCTTTGAACAAAAAAGGGTCTGTAGGCTGATACTGTAAGATATCCTTGCAAAATTTTTTTCCAGCGACTTTGCCATACTGTTGTCACACATGCTAAATCTTATCAGCAAAATGAATTTTCACTCATCTGGATCAACTCACTTAGTAGCGGTGAAAGCCTGTCTCCCATCAATTTACCCAGCATTTCTTGCTCCCCAAACTGTCTAGCAGACCAGCAGACTCCCTAGGATCACATTCTCAAACACGCCTACTTTCCATAGCACATTTTGACTTTCAGAGTGATCTTCGATAGCCTGCTCTGCGTACTGCTTCCCTTGTACCATCAGCTGCTGCCTTCTGCTAACATGTTTTTAATAACAGCACAGTATTCCATATTCTGGAACAGAAATACCACAACAATACAAAACACGTCAAAATCAAATGGTTCATCAATTTTGAGTTAAAAGGGGAGGCTTACTGGCCTTTTCCTCTCGGCCTACTTGGGTGGCAGATTCCAGAGCCAAGCCTGCTTCCCATTCAGGTAAAGAAATTTTCCTGCTTGCTTGAAAATGAAGAGATTCTTTGCAGTCTGGGCACCCAAGTGCATGACAGGATTATGACATCCTCAGCCACCCACATTGCCACAGAGGGTTTCGTTTTTAAAAAAACACAAGCGCTATGATGAATTTTAAGGTGGAGAATGCTCTTCAACCACTGTATTTAAGTGGAAATGCACAAGGGATACTTCACACACAGACACATATGCCACCAAAAAACCCAACAAATTAAAGGCAAATGTGATTTTTTTTTTTTTATTGATCCTGTATAATACTTCCAAAGCAAATACTTAATAATTAATCCTCTCCACTCGGCTTCAGAATGTCCTGTCCAGAAGGGACAAGAATATATAGTTAGAACCTTACAGTCTGCAAGAATTTGCTGGGGAATGGGGTAGAGCACTGAGCCAGCAAAGTGGTCCATTTTCTTCGCATTGTCTTTTTCAAACTGACCACTCAGAGCTCCCCATCCTCACTTAAACACCAGTGACAAATTGTGATAAAGTTACACTCACATCTAAATCTACAGATTTCTCTCTGTTGCTTAAAATATTTATAGGTTTGTTCTTGTCGAGGCCTGGATCTCCAGGAAAGCAAAGACACACTGAGAAAACTAGCTAGTCTCTCTTCAAGACACAAAATTCTTCCTGCTCTCAAGAACTGAGGCTGTCCCCTGGGCTCAATCATGCAATTTCTCAACTATCTGTATTTTTAAATGAAAGTATATTTGAGTCACAGTCTGGGAAAGGGTTGCTACATGTGCCAAGGTGTCTTAAAGTCAGGGAAGAAGGAAAGGTGGGAGAGCAGGCAAAGCCTTCACTTCTCCTCCTTCTTTCCTCTCTGCTTTCACTTTGCACAGCCCCTTCTCACAGAATGGTGGAGGCTGCTGAAGGTAGGGAAGCAGAAAAACTACCTTCAGCCTGGTAAAGAAACAGGAGGGATATTTTGGTCCTGGAGAACTTCAGCTACTGACTTGCTGTCCTTCAGGAGCAGGTACTATGCAGGCACCGTTTCAAGCTGCCTCCAAGGTTAGTGGAACAATTGTCCTATTGAAATGATTAAATTGTAACCAACTATGTCACCTTTCTGTAAAGTTCTGTAAAGCTGATTATTACTTTGTGCAAGTTATATAGTTGAACAGCTTTAAAAGAGATCAGTAATGCTTAAATCATGATTTTGTGTAATGGAAAATAAGGAAAAAAATTATTGTTTTATATTAACCCGAAGTATTAACATAGTTCCTTGGAAAATCAAAGACAGATTTTTAAGAAGCAATTAATGTCGGAGCTCATTATTTAGAGAACAATTAATAATTTCCTTGCATCAAATGAAATATTTAAATAAATGGTTACGGAAAATTTTTTCTTGACTAAACTGTAGTGTTGCCATCTGGCTTTCATTCTCCCTATACTACTTGTCAGTAAAAAAAAAAAAAAAAAAAAAAAAAAAAGTAAAAAAATTCTTATACAATAGAATAGTGCAGTGATAAGCTACTGGTGTTTGTATTAATCTGCTCTCACTCAGGAATGCACATACTTAGAACGCAGGGTCTTCCCATAAACGTTCAGGCTTTTATTGTAACCTTCTTGGCACTTAAGGAACAATTTACTGTAACAGAGCTGAAAGAAACTTGGGGTTTTTTTCATTTCAAAAGGAAAAAAATCAGATCCTGTGCTGTCACTGGCTCTAGAAAACAAACAAAAGTGTTTACACCATTGAATTACCTCACATCTTGGAACTTGTGTGCACAGAGAAAGGAGATGTTTTAGACAGGAGGATATCTCTGTAAGTTGCCAGACATCCCATGATTTCTATAAAGAAAAGACAATTTTACCATTCTGGGGGTCACATGCACACAATATAAACAAGCACTCCCTCAATAAAGCACACTGGTGAATATATCAAGAGTTACTGCATTTTCCATATTTAAACCATCTGTTTATGTAGGTCTTAAATACAGACTGTGAGGCACAAAGATATTTTACATCAGCTATTTCCTTGTTTCACAGGATTCCATTTTAAAGCTAGAGAAGCCCAACATGGGCAGCTGTCCTCATGTATTAGCTATGGTCACCAAGTGAGATCATCAGCTCTTTTCAGTGAGACAATGGCAATGCAAGACACCACCATGACTAATTGTACTTAGAAGATGATAGCCATGTTTCGAAATGCTGACTAAAACATACAAAGGGAGAAGCATTGCACAGAAAATCAGTCTTGGTAAGGGCATCAGAATGTCAGATGAGACTTCACGGAGTGCTGCTCTGTCTGTAGCTTCTCTGAGGAAACTGCCCTATGTTTGCTCTGACATGTTTTCTTGGAGAGCAAGCTTTTCTCTGTGGGTGCAGCTCTATTTTCCCCATCGTTTCACATAGCCCTTTCAGACCTCTCAGCTGTGAACAACACCCGGCTTCCACCTCCCCGGTACAGATCCACCGACTCGGCACACCTGACGTGGTCAGGTCCCAGAGCAGAAGTGAGACTACGGCACAGGACCACGAGCATTGCCCACCAGCTCTCATGCCCCACCTGCTCCCCAGCACTTGAGCCACCACAGCTGACAAACTGGACCATTTCAGTCATGGAGCCATCAGCAGGCAGTATCGCTGTATCACATAAACCAATGCAGGGAGCTTCATACATTTGGTAAAAAAAGAAATTGAGAAAGCAACTTGAAGGTGTAATATGACCTGTTTTCCTGGCCACAGTTCCAGTGAGATATTAAAGTTTTTGGGAAGAGAAAATCTTGACTTTGAAAGCGTTATCAAACCAGCTGTCAAAGCTGTAGTCATTTCTGGGCACCACAAAGCAGAAACTTCTGGAGAGGAGAATATTAGCTGGTACAGCTTGAGGTAAAGGGTGAATAATCTTCAGCTTAGAGTCTGCAATACCTAAAGTCCTCTGAGGACCAGGAAAAGAGGAAACCTTACCCCCACACACACACACATGTACACACACAGGCCTAACTTCGGGAATAAAATCTAACTGCTAACCTCCAGAAAGGCAGAAATGAGCTTCTGTATGCAAATTAGAGTTAGCTCCAGGTTCAGGTGGCAGCATGTGTTATCTGTGAGACAGGCACAAAGGAGAGTTGTAATAAACTCGGCTCTGTCAGACTTAGCTTTGGATTCACTCTTCTGTCTCAGGACTTCTCTGCTTTCCTTGGTTTAGTATACATAAAATGGCCATTTACATTTGTGTGTGTATGTTTGAAGACTAAGTGTGCTTCATTAAATTTATAGGTATAGTGTGCTTTTCAGTTTTTGTTCTTTATAGAGAGTCTGGTCATTACAGGTAATAATAGTAAACCACTGCCTCCAAAATTGTGTTACAGGACATTATTACAATGCCTGTAACTGTTCTGTTATTTATAGTCTCTAATTTACTGCTTCTTGTCTAAGCAACCATCAACTAACTGTACTCTTAAATCTTGCTCTTTTGCTGAGATGTTTAGACTACCATTTTTATTGTTACATGCTTTTATTCTTCAATTCATTCCACACAGACTGTTTAGGTGATTTGTTTCCTGCCTAAGTGCATCAACAGCCCAGACGCTGAGAACTGGATGAGTAGGAAATAACTCATGAGTTGGTCTTACGACTGAGAGTCCCATAAATGAGATTTTGATAGCACATATAATTAATGGTGCTACACAAAGGAATAATTTTACCTGTGATCTGAGACCCAAGACTAAATGTTTATATTGTCTGCCTAACTTGTCACAATTTTTACTCCAAGATTTTTCTTATGCTGTCTTTGAACAAGAGTGTCAAATCTGGGAATCCTTACATAACTCTGAAACAGACAATTTCCCAAAAGAAAATGAGCAAATACAACTGGAAGGCACAAAAATGAGCCACAAATTCTCCTTTCATTCTCAAATAAGCACACACATGGATGAAGCAATTCTGAGGCTGTGAAAAAAGAGTAGATCATTGCTATCATATCATTCTCTGAGTGCCTGTCAGAAAATTATAAATTATTATGGTTTTTTTTCAAAAGGAAACAAACAGTTTCCACTTCCAGTGAAGTGGTACCCTTAGTATTTTTCCATGCCGATAGTGGTTGATTAAAAACAGACACAAATTATTCCTCCCATAGTCTGCAATAAAAGAAAAACAAACTTAGTAATAAAATATGAGGAAATCCTCCTATTTCACCTTAAATGTCAGCCAATGCTTTGTTCCCCTGTCATGACTTTAAAGGTCAATTATGGAAAAAATGTTCTGGAGAAATTGTAAGTACTGAGGTTTTTCTAACAAGAATATGATACCTGGAACTTGTAACATTCATGTTTACGAATTTCTGCTGAATTGCTCATTCACTAGTTAACTTCCACAGTCAGCAATAGAAGCCTCATTTAAGTGTAACCTAAAACCTATTTGTGGACTGAAAAATGTCAATACAAAGGTTAATTTCTTACAGAAGCTTCTTTTAGAAGTGGAAATAAAAGTATTATAGCCTATAAGCTGAAATGAAGCCTTTCTCTTATTTATAAATTCTATGCACCCTCTTCCCACTAATTAATCCTTCAGATCACTTAGGAATGTCAATAAATAGTTTTTTGTTCACATTCAATTCAACAAGATTCTCAATATAATTTCTTCCTTTTTGCACAAAATGGATCAAACTGCAGCATTGTTCTTGCTTATTGGTGCAGGAGTAAACTCAGCAAGCAGCTGTACCATAAAAGACAAATTAGTAGAGTTAGTAAATGACGTACTTCAGAGGTAGTTTTTCAAAAACACTTCAGAAGAACATAAACAGTCATGAGACAGATTATCAGCACTGGAGCTGGTAACTTGGGTGGAGTGGCACCAAACACCTAAGAAGAATGATGCTTATGAGCAGGGCTTGCTTCTTGCTTTCTTCATAGTTCCTTGTTTTATTTCTTACCTATCTCTTTGGGAGTCTGAAAGAATGTCTAGTTAATTGGGTTTTTGTTTGCTCAAGCCAGTCATCATCCAAGCATGCCCAGTCAAAATAACTCAAAGTGGTACTTATATGAGTAAATTTTCCAGAGCACCGTTGAATGCAAAGCAATAAATTATAAACAAAGTTATGACACTTCATAGTTTTGTGCAGAGGCACAGACAAGAGTCCAAGGAAGAGAAGAATTCGTACAAAGAACATTCAAACAGACAGTCATACACAGGAAATTAACTTTGACCTTAGAAAGATTGGTCAGAAACAGGGACAGAGAGCAACAAGAGTAGACAGGGGCAAGAATTTTGGCAGCGCTGGACTGTTCTGCAGTATACGTCCTCGTATGTCCTATATGTATTTGTATTTCCTATATATTCTTCATATATCCTAAATATAAAATAGAAGGGCACAACAGATATGTTTATTTTGGGAAATGTTCACATTAATGTCTTTGGAGATAAAACCAAGTAAAGGCATATGCAGCTGTATCAGAAGAAGCCCAAACCTGATGTATATTTCCATAAGCAAGAAGAATTTTAAATATCCACTTTCAAATACTTAAGGACTATATTATGATGATAGTCCTTCTAACAGGATTTTCTGAAGAAAAACTGAGGAACTGATGGTGGTTAGATTCCATGAACAGGCCTGGGGAGATTAGTGAAGGCCTACTTGTTTATCTACTTAATTTCTATGATAGCTATGAAGTTACTTGCCTGTAAGAAATTTTCCTAAATGCTGCTAACTAGAAGCTGAGTTATACCCTGACACATAAGGTTTCAGATCCCTTTCAATAAGCTTAAAAAGAAAAAAATCTCATGTCATAATTATGGGTTATATATTTATCTGTATAAAGAGCAGCTCTGTATGTCTCTGTAATCCTGCTAAATTAATGGCCTTATTTTCAGAATGTACAGAGAAGCTCCTTTTAACCATTAATTATTTTATATGACTTTATTGGGTATCCTCATTTTTCAGTTAAACAGCCCTAGTTATAGAATCATAGAACCATAGAGTCATAGAATCGGTGAGGTTGGAAGGGACCTTTAAGATCATCAAGTCCAACCATTAACCTACCCTGACAAAAACCCCTTCTAAATCATGTCCCGAAGTACCTCATCTACCCTTTTCTTAAACACCTCCAGGGATGGGGAATCTACCACCTCCCTGGGCAGCCTATTCCAATGTTTAATAACCCTTTCAGTGTAAAAATGTTTCCTGATATCTAATCTAAACCTGCCCTGACATAATTTGAACCCATTTCCTCTTGTCCTATCCCTTGTCACCAGGGAGAAGAGGTCAGCCCCCATCTCTCTACAACCTCCTTTCAGGTAGTTGTAGAGGGGGATGAGGTCTCCCGTCAGCCTCCTCTTCTCCAGGCTAAACAACCCCAGTTCCCTCAGTCGTTCCTCATAAGGTTTGTCCTCCAGACCCCTCACCAGCTTCGTAGCCCTTCTCTGGACACACTCCAACACCTCAATGTCCTTCCTGTAGCGAGGTGCCCAAAACTGAACGCAGTACTCAAGGTGGGGCCTCATATGGCTGCTCTCATTTAACACTAAACCAAAAATCCAGAGACTGGAACACCACTGTCAAAAACCTCTACTTAGCACCTAAACTGATATACTACTGCTGTGTCATTCACCTCTTTTAGAGGGAAAAGTAACATGAGTTGATTTTGGGTGGATACATAATTTATTACTGATTAGAGGACATGTTTTCCGTGTATATAGTATCTTGTCATTCGGATATGCTCTTCTTCAACAAGTCTTTGTTTCTGATTGTCAATGAAACAAATGTAATTTTCTTTTCTTATTCTCCAATGTAAAATAATGGAAACTCTCTCCAAAGAAAAGCAATCTAAATGGCCGGAGTCCTTATTAGCTTTCTGCTGTGTCTCATGAATAAAACTGAGAAAAATAACTTTAACTGTAACATGAAGAATTCATAGTCACAGTGAGTATGCTATAACTATTTCAAGCAACTGAAAACTCAGAAAACAAGAAGAACCTTACAGGGGAAGCTCTTAGGGGGGAAAGAAACCTAGTTCCTCTACAGAGATGTGTCACTAAAGAAAACAGGAAGCACAGGTTTGATTTATTACGTTGTATTAACTTCTTGAAGTCAATACAATCTGAACTATTTTCAATTGTAAGCCTGTATTCTCCCTGCATTTTTCCTGAACTAATTAGTTCAAGCTAAGCAAAATAATCTCTCTCTTTCAATAATAGGCAGTGGAACAATGAAATATGACTTAATTTCATATTTTTTCACACAAAAGAACTTTCATCTATAGTTGCATGTAGATTACACCATAGCTGAGTTTGCATTTATAAGCAAAGTGACTGGATTTTCATTGACTAAGTATTGCCAATGAGCTTATCAAAGTGAGCAATTGTAAAAACATTTGGAATACTTCATGATCTATAGGACCTCCAGCATATCCAGGTCAACCCATGTTTCTGGGTCTTTATTCTGTATTCTGAAATAAGCCTGGTATATCTTCCAGCAGTACATAGTGGCTAACTTTACCCTTTTTGTCTAACTATCTAACAGCCATCACAGACCATGTGATGCAATCAAAACTTAATTGAGTCTATTGTTTCAAAGTAAACATAGTTTTCCTTGTAGTATTAGCAGTAGGCTTTATCCAGCTACCAGGGTTTATGTTTCTGCAGCTGCACAGTAGCTGCATTTTGTATACTGATGTCTTTTACATTCTGACACTCATCCCAAAAATAAGAATTCATTCCTCTCTTTGAATAACAGTTCTTAGTCAACCATAGAGCTGTGGTGAGGATGAAAGTTCTTCAATGACCTTTCATGGGCTTACTCATGCTAGTAGGACTACCCTGATGAAAGTCATTTATACACCATGTCATAACTACTGCACTTGCTGCCAATGGATGTTGTACTGTATTACGTTCATCTCTTCATTGACACGAAAGCATTGCAGACATTCTCTTTGTACATCTCACTGAAATATGAGTGATGGTATTACCTCTTATCATCTGCTGGAGAGCATTTGACTTCAAAGCTGAAACCAGAGATTGCTTTGGAGGAGCATGCTCTTGGAAAGAGCTCACTGTGAGGACCATGGACAGATCTTACTCGTTATGTGGACTGCCATGAGCTCTGGCTTAAAAATTGTTTATAGCTAAGATGGGATGTGAAGTCCTTCTGTATTAAGAGGACCTTCTTAGGAACAGGAGAGAATGATGCAACTTACCATACATGTATGCATAGTTAAAAAAACCAACAAACATATCAGAGGTCTTACTGCTCTATGGTTCCCTTGTCAAAGGCAAAATGAAGGAGATTTATGGTCCAATAAAGCGAATATTCTTCCAGTTAACACTACCTTTGCTCAGATCCTGTCTGCACAGGAGAGAAGTTAGTCATGATTAATTTTGCCAATGATTTTTCTCACTGTATATCTTCCCAAATCTTCAACAGTGCTTTTCAACAGTTCTAGCAAAGCCCACATAGCAGTGGAAGAACTGAGAGCAGTGCCTCCAAGCTGGCATTCACTTTGGCAAAAAGAATGAGATTTTTTTTCCAGAAAGGAAAATTGTACAAGTTCTTGAGGAAATTAAACAAGTTTTCCAAAAACTATGGATACTAATGTATCTTAGAATTTCCCATAACTCTCCAAATGATGCCCATATTACCTCAGAATTACCTCATCAAAATCTTTCAGAAGGTATGAGGTGGAGGAGATATCTAAAAGGCAGATGTCACTATATGGAAAAGCACAAAGGAGATAAAACGGCAGCACAACTATACTGAACAAAATGCATTAATTCCTAGTGCTTTCACTGAAGCAACTTCAGTGCCTCAGTAAAAGCAGACCTTTATTCTAGAAGAGACATAACCATAAGGTAAACAAATGACTGCAAACCCCTATTCATCTGGCCTCATATATTGTAATATTTTTGTTATTTCTGCTTTAAGCAGATTGAAATACTGCTTTGGCATCTCTATATATCTAATGCACCTCATGCCCTCGTGGTCCCAGATATCCCAACATATACTACTCTATTAATTATGGAGCACTCATTTTACACGCAAATCCCGCACTAGAACAGCTGTAAAGAGAACTGGCAGAACTATCCTACTACAGTCTCCTTTTCTACAAAATGACATCATCCAACCTGACTGGTCTGGCTCCCACATAATTACAATTTTCACAGCTCAAGCCAGGAAAGCAAGGTGATGGCATGTTTAATGCTTGCAGTTTGCTGGTTTATGAGTTAAGGTAGGTGGCCAGGTGCTATTTCGTAGGCTCATCTGTCAGTCTAGTGCTGTATTTGCAATACCGTGAGACTAAATGAAAATGTTGTGAGCAGTTCTTTATGCTGGAAATATAAATGTTTTCTTTTCTGGAAAAGGCTGCTGCCTGGTGTAACAGGAAGTGATCTAATATTTCATGTAATAGCCTTATTATTGCTAAAAGATCTGAATTTAACTTAGGTAGTCAGCATCTCATGACATTCACTCCTTCATTAGTAGCATTTGAGAGTGAGGTAGAAAAGAAGAGGAAGGGAATAATAACTCACTTCAATCACATCTCATTATGTTAAAAGACAAGTTGGCAATGGAGCAGCAAAGCTCTTTGAATGATGGGGTAAGGTCTAAGGGGAGATTTGGCATGAAGATGTTCCATTTTGAAGATCTAGGATCAAGTGCCATTTTATTGCCACATAATCCCTGATTATACGATGACAGACACCAAGATACTAAACCACAATGGAGAAGTTAGAGTCATATTCTTAAAGCTTGAAGATATAAAAAATACAGAAAACAGAAAAGAAAATCAGTAAATTTTCCATTACATAAGTCTTACCTTCCAGATGCATGCAGGAGCGAAGTACTAGCCTCAGAAGTTACATGGTCACCTAGGTAGGATGTAGGCTCCTGTTTCTCAAAAAGTATCTGGAAAAAGTAACACCAATAGTAAACACTTTGCTTTTGTCCTGAAAGTTCTCCTGGTTTAAGTCTTTGAATTCAGGCTCCCACAAAAATAGCGTAGGGATTGTTGAGGTGTTTTTTCCATGTTGAATAAGAATGTGCCTCTTTCCTAGCTGAGCTCCACTGTAGTCCAAAGAGGCAGCTTCGTTCCTTGTGGACTTTCATCCACATTCCCCGACTTCCAGATATTCAACCAAGTGTCACTTTCACGTTTCCCTTTTGAATGCTCTCACTTCTAGGCTATTAGATAAACTGTGTGTGAAAGACTGGCCTTTTCTCCTCCTCTCCCAATTGTATTTTGAAGACTTAACTAGAAGCCAACCTCTCAAGAGTGGGGCCCAGTCCTAGACTGTATGGAATCATAAGATGTGCAAGTTTTAATGACATGGAAAATGAACCATGTTCTTATGTCCATAGAAGCAGTTCATGCAAGCTAGCTCTAAGTAGCAACACAAGGAGGAACCAAATCCTCTCCAGTGCTCTGAATTGCTCTTTGAAGGCAATTCATTTTGCCTTGAGAAGATGCATATTGCCCAGCCACCTAACACAAACTCTCTGAACCACCTCACTGGGACTTGTTACACTTCTTTTGGTGTAGCTCTTCTTATGTTTGTGACACCAGCACTATTTGTTCAGATCTTGCCCAAATAAAGCCAAGCCACATCCAGCAGAGGGCAATGAATAGTACACAAACGAACCAGCAAAAGAGACATCTGTCACTGATGGGCTTAAGTGTGCTGACCTCATGATTTCCTAGCCCATCCCAAGGAAAATATGAAATATATGTTTGAGGTTTGTTTATGAAATCAGGCAATATATCTGTCCACAATAACAATTCTGTGCACTATTTTTTTGGCTGTGGTACAGAAGAGATTATGGGAATTTGGAAGAATTATGGGATACATAACCAGCTTTTGGGCAAATATCTTTGTGTGGGAAGAAATACGAATCATAGTAGGCACATTCCGAAAGATAGAGCAATGTTTCTTTTTACAATACTTAAAGCATAAACAGTCAATCTACTAAGTTTATGATCAGATGCATGCAATCAGATGCATGTTGAGCATAGGAAGTTCCACCTAAACATGAGGAGGAACTTCTTTACCTTGAGGGTGACAGAGCACTGGAACAAGCTGCCCAGGGAGGTGGTGGAGTCTCCGTCTCTGGAGACATTCAAAACCCGCCTGGACGCGTTCCTGTGTAACCTGCTCTAAGGTGGCCCTGCTCTGGCAGGGGGGTTGGACTAGATGATCTACTAAGGTCCCTTCCAACCCTAGGATTCTATGATTCTATGATTCTATGAATTAGCCAAAATATACATGGACATCTCATAAAAATTCATAACACAACTCCATCTGAAAATAACAGGGATATTTAGATGCAAAGGTGTCTTCAGAGCCTGGTTAAATATTGATATTTAATATAGATATTGACACAAGCGAAGAGATTTTAAGAAAACCAGTAAGAGACAAATGGGACTTAACAGTCAGGACGGTGAGGAAACACTGAAATAAAGCAGAAACCTCATTAGTTGTGATGGGGACATTCCACAGAAAAGAAGGTGAAATTACCAGCCAAGTATGTCTTTAAAAGTCAAATATTACTTTCAAAGTAAAGGAAGAAAGAAATCTATCTTCCAAAATTACATTGTTTAATCTTCTCTGGTTTTGAAGGAACAGGAGAGGCACTACATTTTTTTTAAGCAAGCCATTTGTCCAAAAAATAGTTTAGGTAGAAAGCAAGTAAGTTGAGACAGATGTTCAGACAAAATGCAAAGTTTCATTCTCTGTGAATCATAGCCCCTGATTTCTTTATGGTTTTCACAAGTGTGAGTGAAATTAACTACAGTCATCACTAGGTAGCAGTTGTGTCTATCTAAAGTAAGAAAAATAATATTTTTTTGACAGCCCTGAAATAAACAATGTTGATACAAGTGTGGACCCAGACTTTCCAACTGAAGAGTACCGCAAATTATACTTTTCTGCACAGGATAACCTCCGTCTTCTTACATAGGCTTTAGGGAAAAGTCTAGATTTAAAGCAGGCTGAAAACTTTCAAATCACAGCATTTTGTATATTGTGGAGAAATAGTCAGCTCTGAAGAAAATGTCACCTTTTGGCTTTGTTATCAATAAACTGTACTTTCAGCTTTGACTAGCAAAGCTTTTCATTATAAGCAGTTCACAGAATGTCTAGGCATTTTAAAGAATTCCACTAATTTTCTCCAAATTATATGACAGCAAAAGTAATCACACACAGTTGAGTCAGCTTCCTAAATCAGCCTGAAATGAAGGTGTGGTCATCACATCTGAGAATCTGATTAACTCTTAACACAGATGAATTGCAAGATCCTTAGTGGATTTTTTCCCCCTTGTTTAAGGGAACATTTTGAATTTATTATTTTACTCAATATATACATTCCTCTCTATCTTGAAAAGAGATCAGCCCAGGAAAGAGCGTTAAAGAGGCAAGGCAGTACAGAGTTCTAAATCTTTTCAGTGTTATTGTAGTACTTACTCATAACCAAGCTGAAACTGTAGTATTTCTTGCATATATGGACAGAGTTGATAAGTGCTACATAATGACTAAAGTTTTGCAAACCAAGCTAGATAATCTTTAAATGTGAAATGCACAAAAAATACCTAAGTTGCCAGAGTTGAATGTTTCTGAGCTGGTCTTACAGATACCAAGCAAATTATCTGGAGACATAATTACGCTTGTCACATTGTACCAGTAGTTGTATCACTTTGCTAAGCTGCTTTAGACATTATAGGACTTCATTGCCATATTATTGCCATATTTTTACTGGTGAAGACCTGGTGACCTGGCAATCAGCAACAAAAAGCTAGACAGAAAGTAGGTATCATTTTCTGGCAGACTCTAACCATGTAACCAGCAATAAATGGAACCCATATGGTCTTCATCAGCAGAAAATATGCCATTTGCTTTACTTGGCTGCATTTTGATGCTTTATTTTAGGTGGAGAGATATGAGGGATCTTGACAGCCTGACAGGAACCTCCTGAGGTTCAAGAACAGTGTAAGCACTGCCAGCAGATGATTTTTCCCCTCTGTACAGGACTTGAGAGACTACATTTGGAGGATTGTGTTCAGTTCCAAGCTCCTGATACAAGATTGGAGCAAGTCTAGTGGAAGGCCACCAGATAGCTAGGCACCTGCAGAATACAAAGTATAGGGCGAGTCTTAAAAGGAGAAGGCTAAGGTCTCACAGGTCTTCAGTGACCTAATGGGAAGTTGTAGAAAAAAAACAGAGCCAGACTCTCCTCCTAGGTAAGCAGTGATAGGACAAAAGGCCACGAGCACAAGATGCAGCAATAAAAATCCTGATTCCGTATCAGGGAAAGAAAATTTAAACCATGAGAGTACCCCATGATCAGAACAGGGTTGCCAAGACACCCAAAGAGATTGTGAAATCTCCGGCCTTGGAGATATTCAAGACTGAACCAGACACGACTGTCAGCAAACTGGAATAAGCTGGCCCTGTTTTGAGTTGATGGTTTGGTCAGAAGACCTAAAAGGGGCCTTATATATGTGAGAACACTATGCCATGCTACTGGCTTCAGTCTGCCTGCTGTAATTGTGTAATGACTATTATATAATTATGTAATGACTATTACATAGGAGCACCTCTGCTATGAGGACAGGCTGAGAGAGTTGGGGTTGTTCAGCCTGGAGAAAAGAAGGCTCCGCTGAGACCTTATAGCAGCCTTCCAGTACCTAAAGGGTGCCTACAGGAAAGACGAGGAGGGACTCTTTGTCAGCGAGTGGAGCGATAGGACAAGGGGTAATGGTTTTAAACTGAAATAGAGGAGATTTAGATTAGATATTAGGAAGAATTTCTTTCCTGTGAGAGTGGTGAGACGCTGGAACAGGTTGCCCAGAGAAGCTGTGGAGGCCTCATCCCTGGAAGTGTTCAAGACCAGGCTGGATGGGGCTTTGAGCAGCCTGGTCTAGTGGGAGGTGTCCCTGCCCACGGCAGGGGGTTTAGAACTAGATGATCTTTAAGGTCCCTTCTAACCTGAACCATTCTATGATTCTATGGCTAAACTATATGCTTACAAGATTGAGGTCTGGAAACAGTTTAATCAAACAGGAGCAGAAAGAAGCTGCAAAAGACAAGAAGCGGTTTAGTGAGCTGCGCTGGTGATGCTGCTGCTAGGTAAGACTAGCACTAAATAGTTGCCAACTGCAGGAGTCATCAACTATTTTGCAAACTTGTTCTAAAGCTTCATTTGAAATATATGTAAGGTGTCACTGAATAATTAATGAACCAAAGCCTAAAGCCCAATGTTTCATATCACCTGACAGATACTCACTGAGTTTAGACATCAACCACCAAGTAGTTCACTGCTGCCCTTCTGTTGTATCAAAGTAAACTCACTAATGCACAGCAACTGTTTTCAGAGAATTCGCATCCCCTTCATGTGCACAAATTGCCCATGAGCTGCTTACAATTTGGGGGATTTTTTCTTCATTATTCAAAATTATTCATTCCAAAATTTCAGCAAACAAGCAGTGGTCTGTAGTTTGTGAATGAGCTGTTTGTTGCCAGTATGCAGCATGGACTTCATCCAAAGCCTATTGAAGTTGATGGAAAATCTCCCACAGACTTAAAATAGGCTTTGGATTGGCCTTGTCTGAGTGGTAGTATTAGTTTTGATTGGAATTATAGGTCACATGGCATTTTTCTCCAATATTCAGTGTTTCTGCCAAGCTGCTGGACAATAAGAGCATTTGTCTGAATTTTGACACAAAAAAAAATACAGAACAGCCATTAATACAGCCAGAATGAATTTGTTAAAAAAACCCAACTATTCATGGAAAAGAAAATGGTAGTATCTGCCCAGACATAGTTCTTTTTGGATTCACATGAAGGAGAGTTTCATGTGATTAGGGAATTAATGTTTACAGAAAAGTGTACCCACAGTATTTTTGTGATGAATACTTGTGTGTGTGTTCCCTCCCTTACTGCTTAAAAAAATGTTTATAGACTAACATTGTGAATTAACATGGATAGAGCTTATTTTGATAAGGATTTTAAAAATTGGAGGATTTTTCTTTCCACTTTGGTCAATAAACAGAAGATTTTCAGACTCTGTAGGTAAAAATATTTAGTATATCTCTTCAGATTACTAGACCTGAACATGTTATTCAAATAAACTACATGGCTGGTAAACCTAAGACACCCCAAATATGGGCTGCAATTTCTTAAACACGCAAATATCATATGCTTCATTTCTCCCATAGCTCCTCACACAAAAAAACCTGCTGCTTAGTAAATTATACAATAGATCATGTATTTTTCTGTTTTCTGCTGACCAAACACACAGCTTAAGTCCAACTGCACAACATCAAGTACTTTTACAAAAAAAGAAAAGGAAATTAAGATCTCATGTCAACTAAAATATTGAATATTCTGTATATACTGAAAAGCAATGCTAAAATAACTTACTATTAAACATGATACTTAATTTGCAACAGCTTGTCTGGGAAGACCTCAGTTTCTTGAAGGGAACTTCAGAAAAATTCAAGGATTCAGATCACTTGGGAACTGGGCTTCCTTATGAAAAGTTTAGGCCCAAATTTACAAAAGCAGACACCTGAAGTTGATGGTAGGCAACAGTAATAAATCTGTTTCCTAAAGTATCATACTGAAATCCATGAACAACCTCTGGTGCATTTAAAGGCTGCAGGCAGAAGAGGTTTTAACATAAAAATTCTTAAGCACCTTAGCTTTTGCTTCAGTGCATGCTTCAGCAATTTACATCCTGGGGGGCATAGTGGCTGGGTTTCTTTCTCCCTTTAAATCCTGGTTTGGTGTTCCTCCTGCAAAAGTTCCATTTGAGCCTATGTTTGTATAATTAAGAGTTGCCTGCAAGTCTTTATTACTACCTCTTCTTTCACATGAACACTAGGAGCAAGCCAGCTCTGGGAAACAATCTGGCTTAAAACTTAAACAGAGACTTTAAGTTTTGACTGTATCGATTTCCAGAACCACCTCACGTAGTCATTCACATGAGGACCAGTTCAGACACAAAAGATGGGACAGCACGCATCTCGCAGTGGGACTCAGTGGGACACAGAGGACGGAGAGACCACAGCATCGCCAGGTTAAACCAGTTTGTGCTGCCAAGGAAGTACAGGTAAGAATAGAGAGCTTGCTTTTCATTGTATGATTACCAAGACAAGACTGATGTGTATTAAAAAAAGCCATAAAAGTAAAATCAGTCAGAAGAGGAGACAGTGGCTCCAGTGGAAGAGTGTCTTCCTCAGCTCAAAGAGGTTCAGATCTGTCTGTCTCATTCAAGAGAGTAGATTTGGCCGGAGCCGGTCATGATGGGTGCATAGAGGCAGGGCCATAGCATTACTGTCCCTGTGAAACCCACCTGTGAGGTAGAAGGTTCCAGTTCTGCCTATATCAGTAAGCTAACCTGTACCAGGGAGTGTTCCTGGGCACCGGTGCTGGAGTGTCCACCCTGTTGCACAGCCAGAGCACACTCTGGGATGGTTTTGGCACCAGCCAATTTGCTCTCCTCCAAACAGATCCTGGACATGGTTTGGGAGTTAACATGTGCCAGGAACAATTCCCACAAGGCAGTTTGGATGTGGCTATCCTGTTTTCAGGGTAAGAGTGTTTAATAGTATGAATATGGGCCATTCTTGTGCCATTTGGCCTCTGTGCCAGTGAATGGTTCCAGGGACATCTAATTTCCTAGAATAGACACTGCCTGTGGCTCTTATTTCTGTTCCATGAAATGTTTGTGCATTTTATTCAATGGTTGTTTATTGCAAAATAAATATTAAGAAATCCCTGAAGTGGGGATCACAACTAAAGTCTTCTCACTATTAGTCAAGTGCCAAATCAAAAATCCAAATTTTCTCTCCTTTCAGGCCCTTATGTTAAATATCTTATATTTCTTTCTGTATAGCGACAGATATAGAAAATAACCCCCAACTAAGGAGATAAAATATTTTTTAGGGAAATCTGGGTTTGAATCTGAGTTATCTGTCTGTAACTGGTTTCCAGTTAACAGTCCTGCAAACTCTAATCAACTTAAAATCTGCTAGTTCAATAATTGACCTTTTTTCATATAGACAGGCATGGAAAGGATCTCAAGAGCTGGGCAAGTGCCTTCCTTCAGCTTGCCCCTACGCACTTCCACCTCCCAGCTGGAAATTGGCAGGACCAAAGAGCGGAGGCCAGAAACCAGGTGGAGCCAGTTAAGGAGGGAAGGTCCCACCACTTTCAGGACAGCTCTTTGTCTTCAAGTACTTGTATGCCTGCCCTAAAGCCATCTCTTGAGGGGAGATTCCCAGAGAAGGATTCTGGTTGTCAATGTGGCTGCCATGTGCCTAAACCTTAGATGTGTGACATACAGCTGCACTGCACCAGTATTCCCCTACAGAGCTGACCTTGAGTTTCTGGAGTGACTTCATCCCAGTTAGCTATTCTGTCAGCTCCATGAATCTCCCAGCATGATCAGACAAATACACAATACATCCTATCCTTCCTAAATTAATAAAATAATATACATTTCTCAGTTTTTTAGAGTACATTTTCATGCTTTACTGATATTTGTTAAAACTAAGGTCCTTTCAGGTGTTTATTTATACAGTATCTCACCTACCAGATGTTCTCTGTTGAGTCACTAGGGACCCATTCATCTTCATGTGCTTCTAAACTTCTCTTATGATTCATGCTGCATTTCAATTCAGCCCAATGTTTTTTCTGAAATACAAACATTCCCTTAGGTGCCCCAGTTCATGTAATTTCAATATAACCGTATAAACTGCAATAAACCATGTGCTGCACAATTATAAAATAAATAGCCCCTTTTAAAAGTGAACTGCCAGATAAAATTAAACTCTATTTTAAAAAGATTTTCTACAAAAGCAAACATTTTCCAGGTTTGATAATTGGTCCATTTTTCATTAGAATTTTTCAAGGTAGGAATTTTTCAATCTGCAGATGTCTTTTTCCAGAGAGAGAGAGAGACAAAAAGAGAGAGAAAGAAGAAAAAGAAAGCAAGGAAGGGAGAAAGGGAGGAAAAGAGAGAGGAAGGAATGAGAAAGGAAGGAAGGAGGCTGAGAGGGAGGGAAGGCAGGCTGGTTTAATAGCCTGCTGGATCCCCAAGTTCCCAAGAACTAAATTCTTTCAAAGACACTTTTTTTTCATGAGTACAGCATGGTTTATATTTGAATTAACCGAACTGTATTTTCTTTCTACACCCAAAATGTCCCAGCTTACAGCTTTATCTGCTTCTAGCTAATAAAAGCAATTTTCATTTTTTTCCGTTCACCTCAACTTGGTCTCTAAATACAAAAATTATGAACCTGGTTTCATATCAGAAGTGATATAGAAAGTCAGGAGATTTTACAGTGGACAAAGGCCCAATGTTGGAGAATGCTCTCCATCTCAAATAACTCATAGTTTCATACAACAAGAGAGCATGTATCTTTATTGTTTGCTTTTACCGTTTGGGATTTTTGGCCATACATGCTGCTTTTCTGGCTCATAAAAGTCAGTGCTGAATTTGAAAACACAGAGGAGCAGTTACACCCAGTATTTTTGTCTCTCTGTCTTTCCTCTTTCTCCTTTGCTCCTGCACTTGAGTGGCCTTTCTAAGACAATGATGCACTTAGAGAGGCTGCCTCTCCCTGTTCCAGGTAGGAGGCAGGTGCACTCTTCAGGAGGGTCCTGGAACAATTATGTGCTAAACCAACAGCACGCCCAGCTTTCAGATGGATAGAGACTGTTCCCGTTGCCAACTGGCAGGAGGAACTGCTTATCTCTGGTCGTGCTCTGAGCAGGAGATGGCAGTAGAGGCAGCTTGAAGGAACTGGAGTGGAAGGAGAAGATAGGAGTTGAAGAGGGCTACCCAGTTATCCAAACATTTCACAGACGTGGTGAAGCGCTGTTACTTAGCTGTGTAATTTTCTGATCATGCAGGACTATTAAAATGATATGGCATATTCATTTGCCTTTTTGTGAACAGGCAACACATCAAAATCTATCCCAAGCAAATCCTAGAAAGTGAGAAAAGTAAGGTATCTCCCTAGAGAAAGCCATAAATCGTATCACTTGAGAAATATCCCAGTTTCAGCTGGGATAGAGGTAATTTTCTTTCTAGTGTCTGTTCTGTTTCAGATGTGGTGTGAAAGGGATGTCAATAACGCATATTGGTTTAGTTGTTGCTAGATGATGTTTACACTGTTCAAAGACTTTTTTTTTAGCTTCCCATAGAACCTGAGAAGGAGCATAGACAGAACAATGGAATGGCCAACGGAATATTTTGTATTATAGACGTTATGCTCAATATACAAATGGGGGTTTACCCACGGGCGGGGATCCACCATCACTGCTCTGGATGGAATGGGCAGCCAATTCACAGGGTGGTGAAAGTGACTTGTGTTGTATTACTTTATCTTGTATATGCTTTTACCACTATTATTATTATTGTTATTGCTATTGTTATTTTCCTTTTCTATTATTTTTATATTAAACTGTCTTTATCTCAACCCATGAGTTCGGGTTTTTTATCTTTCTTTTCCCCTCCTTTTCTCCCTCTTCTCCCTGTCTGTCTGGAGGGGAAGAGAGAGAACTGCACAAGTGGCTGCGTAGTCCCAGCTGCCAGTTGGGGTTAAACCATGACAGACAGTAAAGAGAGCAAAACCATAAAGGCTGTATCGCTCATGGTGCTCACACATCTGTATGCAGCCATCCTTATGTCCTTGGAAGATAACCTGCAAATAAAAGCTTTATTTTGGAATTCAAAAAGTGGGATTTATCTGGCTGAGAGAAAGCAAATGCAAGACTTAACCAACAGTAACAAGACAAGGGACTCCAAGGCTGAATAAAGCAGTGGAGGAATGATCAGTACACGGTATAACACATAATAGCACTTCTACAATATTTCTACTAGGCCTTTTCTGAGGGAGAAATGCATGCAGCATTACAACTACATTTTTGATAGATATTGCAAAATAAATTGAGAAAACTTAGTACACCAATTCACATTCCAGTTAGACCTCCTAATTAAACATTTTCTAAATTAATGCTAGGGTAAGGCATTTGACTGTTCGACAAGCCCTGATAAGTGAACTGGCACTAAAGCATTTCATTCAGGTGTCTAAAGTCAGGTTGTTCATTCCCTCAAAACTTCATTAAGGTCATGTGTTACGTATGAATAATACCAACTTAAATGCCCTAAGTCTTAAGATCCATTGAATTTAAAATACTTCTGAGATGGGAATAACAATTTAATTGTTATGATCTCTGAGCAGAGGGTCATGTAGATAAAAGGGAGAACCAATGCCACAGGAACTGGTAAAGCTGTTGACAGAAGAAAGGTGTGTGTGAGTGCATCTGACAAGATGACCTGACCACTGACGTAAACAATTTCTGGTGCAGATATGTTTGTTAGCCACACTTATCTTTAATAACCTCTTATTGCCCATGTGGTCTACAGAAAGAATCTAATTGGCATGAGCTATCAATTTTACAGCATGCCAGCCTCCAGTTCATTGGAACAATTGCCACCTGTCATCAAGAAGAAGTGCAACTCCGAAAACACCTTGCAAGTGAACAGACTTTTAACAACCCACACTTACGCCAGTTATTTGTTGCTTGCATGTCATCACATTAGCTTGGTGCTTAAACTCTCACCCTCTTTAGGCAGATCTACACTGGGATGACTCATCAGTTAGACAATACTCTAACGGGAAGACCTGCACCTTTGAAATATGAAGAATACATGGGCATCTGAGAAGAATTAAACCTTAGTTTGTAGGAATTAGCGGAAGATGGAGGGATTGAGGAACTAGATGTAGAGAGGTCACATTGGAAGTTTAGTGCCTCAGTCCAGATCATTTCACAAAGGATGCCCTGGCGCAAAGAGTAAGGCTGTTTGAAAGAGTTTAAGGAATTGCTGTATTTTTAAAAGTTACATGTCAACCCGCCCCCAATTTTTAAATTTTTCAATAACTGTCTGAAATCATAATTCTTTGGTAAAATAAGAAAGAATTGCTTTAACTACAGGGCTTTTTTACATGTACTTCACTTAAAGTTTGGACTATGTGAAACTTTGCAAAACTTAGGGATAGTTTTATTTATTTTTAACGGCACTAATGGTCATTATAAACATGTAAATTTTTTTAATGCAGCACTAACTCCTGAATAGAGAGTTTACAAGTGAAAGGCAGAAATATTGACATTTTTGCGTCTATCTCGTAGTGTCTGAGTACCTCAGACATCAGTAACATCTGGTAACTGCAGCCTCGGGGGTTAATGCAATAAACATGCAAGAAAACTGGACTGTGTCATTCTTTGGAACTCTTATATCACACTTGACTCACAGCCAAAGGATTTTAGTGCTTGCCATTATTATTTTATTGACACATCAAATCAATTTATAGTTGCACAACCCCGTACATTCACATTCACGTTTTTAATACACAGTGGAATTCTCCTGATTGACAGTCTGTGAAGAGAATAAGAATGCTGCTTACTGCATACGTCCTGCCCCATACATATCACTAGGAAGTAAAATGGGAAAAGGACTGATGCTTTCATTTTCTTTGGAAGACAAAGAAATGAGAAAAATCTTCTGACTTTTATACTCAAATAGTGTCTCTTCTTTATTTAGAAGTATGGCACAGTATACGCATTCAGTAGAAAATCAGTCCTTTCTAATGGTACTTTTCCACTCTCAAGTATGCTGTTCTACAGTCAAGACAGTATTTGTTAGATAAGAAATAACAAAGGGATAAATATAACCATAAGCTGAGTTGGAGGAGAGAAATGCAGGGTAATAGAGTTTGGTTTTATTTCACTAGTTACAAGAAAGGGAAAACATCAAATGATGCCAACTTCTCCTCCCAGCTACCTGCCAAGGTGAACTGATACCACCACTCCTAAAAATTAAAATCCTGGACCTTTTTTTTCCAGAAGTTTAATGAGTTATGATCTCAAAGATGATCAATACATGAGGTACTTTTTCCCAATTATAATTTAAAAAATATCTTCAGGATTTGGTATTTTTACTAGATCAGATTTAACATTTTCATGAAATCAACTTGCACTGGATTCCAATGCTCTTCTCAGACTGGATTACTGTAATTCAATAATAATGCAATAGCATTAGAGAGGAGACAATATCCATGATTTTCACAAAATTTCTCTTAATTTAGGTAAGCACTGGTGTTCAGATGAGAGAAGAGATGCTGTGTTACACGATGTTGAGTGCTAGACCCAGTGGGAAGCCTTCGAGTTTTGCAATAACCATGTGGCTTTCTATATAAGACATTAAAGACATTTTTTTTGCATTCATTAGCCCTTTCTTTCTCCTTTCTTTTCCTTTTTAAATGGGATTTATAATTCAGATCTTTGAAAATCAACACTAGCTTAAGAAGGTTACATGACACGTGAAAGAGCAGAATCCTCCCTAAATTTTAAAGAAGAAACCACCTGTTCAGCGCAGCAATAGTTTCCATTTGCACTTGCCAAAGTATTGCCTCTGTCCTAGAATCACTGCTTGTTAACACAAACTCTGTTCTACAAAGAAGGTTTCTGAAAAAGTGAATTACTGTTGAAGCCCCAGCCATGTAACTGCAGAAATGCTTCTTGTGCTGGACTAGGAAGGGGATGTAGTATTCCAAGGAGTCTGGACTGTAAGAGAAAGAAGGTATTTGAAGTACAACCTTTAATGAAACAAAAAGCTACAGTAAGAAAATAAGAAGAAGCTGGATCAAACCAGAGTGTTCCAGGTCAAATCAACCAAGCACAGTAATTGAACCAGTGTACACCCCTGCACCAAAACTTCTAATTTAAAAATTCCATAATAAAAATTGAACATGTGGGGCAAACATAAAATATCTCTGTATTAATTTCCTAAGAAAAAAATCTGGTCTTTGTCATCAGGAAGCAAAACAGGCAAGCTGCAGTCTCTGTTATGCATTTTCCACACAGTTTCTTAAATTCACCTACACACTGGGAAACTGCAGACACATGTGGAGGTATATGTTTCTCTCATAGCAGTCCCACAGTAAATCAGTGTTGTGCTGAAATGGTCTGATATGACTTCAGATGAATAGCTTAGGACAAAACTCCAGATTGCAATGAAGGGCCTCCAGAAGAAAAGATGAAAAGAAGAGGTGAAAGTTCAGAATTCCTCATCATAGAATAGGAACATAGGAACAATCAGGCTGGAAGGGACCTCAAGAGGTTTTCAGTTTAACCTCCTGCTCAGAGTCAAGGCTGAATTCAGACCAGGTTGCTCTAGCTGGAGCTAAAAATCCTCCATGGACAAAACCACCATGGCTTCCCCAGGCAGCATGTTTCAATGGCTCTTCATCCTCATAGTGAAAAATTATTTCTGTGTATCCAGCTAGAATCTCCCCCATTTCAATTCATGACCATTGCCTCTCGTTTTCCCACCTTGTATCACTGTGAAGGGCCTGGGTTTATCTTTTTGATGACACCCTTGTAGGTCCCAAAGCTGTCTCCTCTCTAGGCTGAACAAGCTCTCGTCCCTCAGCCTCTCATCACAAGGCACATGATCCAGTCTTCTGGGAACCCTCTGCTGAACCTGCTGTAGTGTTTTGTCATCTATCCTGTAACTATGAGACCCAGTATGCAAACTGGACCCAGTATGCAACATGCAGTCTTACAAGTGCTAGATAAAGCAGAATAATCATTTCCCTTCAGGCTATGCTCCTGGTTAATATAGCCCAGTGTGCCTTCACCACCTGCAGGACACAGTCCTGGTTCATGATTACCTACTGGTCCATGTCCACCAGGATCCTAAGTCCTTTTCAGCAGAGCTGCTACCCAGTCAGTCCCTGGACCCAGTCATATGCAGGGGCTGGGTAGGTACAGGGCTCTTCATTTGTCCTTGTTGAAACACTGAATCCTGTGTTTTGCAAAGGGATCAGTGATACAGAGTGGTTCAGTTCTTCAGCTTGTTTTAAAGTGCCCCTCTGATTTCAGAAAACAGAAACTAGAACCCCCCCCACCCCATTCATCTGAACCATGCATGTAAATGAAGCATTCCAGTGACTTGACCTGGACAACAGGTAGAAAAAAGTCAAAAGCCTAACAAGATATCTAGAGGAGAATGGTTATTAAATCATTGTTACAATTTACATTAGACTTTCTTCTCTTTGCCTTTTCCTTAGGGTCCCTGGCCCAAGTGGGTTATCATTCAACTGACTTTCTTTGGGGGACTGCATCATTTATGTTTATTCTCAAAAGTTGTTATTACAGTTACCTACTTTTTCCTTTGCTTCTGTTTCCCTGATTGAAACCTTTGCAAAGGTGTCCTTTACAGCCAGAATCCTTTTGTTTGAGGGATAAGATGAACATGGGACCCCACTAAGCAGAGAGTGGTGAGATGCACGTCCTGGCCCACGTGGTATGAGACAATCTCCACCATTTCTGGAGCCGCCATCAACATCCATTGATATGCCCTTGAGAACAGTGTATCAAGACCAATTCATGCTGAATTCTTTTGTCATCTGGGAGACTGTGCAAGCGGGGTATCCCCTGACTTCCTTATCCCATATCCATTTCTAGTCCCATTCTGATGAAGTACTTTCCAGACTCCTCTCTGCTTACACTCCAAATCCTGCTTCACAGAATCACAGAATCATAGGGTTGGAAGGGACCTCTGGAGATCATCTAGTCCAACCCCCCTGCCAGAGCAGGGCCACCTTAGAGCAGGTTGCACAGGAACCCATCCAGGCGGGTTTGGAATGTCTCCAGAGACGGAGACTCCACCACCTCCCTGGGCAGCCTGTTCCAGTGCTCTGCCACCCTCAAGGTAAAGAAGTTCCTCCTCAGGTTTAGGTGGAACTTCCTATACTCCAGTTTGTGCCCATTACCTCTTGTCCTGTCACTGGGCACTACCGAAAAGAGCCTGGCCCCATCCTCCTGACACCCACCCTTCAAGTATTTATAAGTGTTGATTAGGTCCCCCCTCAGACGCCTCTTTTCCAAGATAAAGAGACCTAATTCCCTTAGTCTATCTTCATAAGAGAGGTGTTCCAGTCCCCTAATCATCTTTGTAGCCCTATGCTGCACCCTCTCCAGCATTTCCTTGTCCTTCTTGAGCTGGGGAGCCCAGAACTGGACACAGTACTCTCATAAGCACTTCTAGTCACTGTTCATCATCGCTAATTCCATGAAAAGTCTGATTTCTACTCAGACCAGTTGGTGCAAACTTATTATATAGCAATTATTAATGGACTCACCTTCGATTCCATTGTCCTGGTGTTAAAAAAAAATTTTACAAGCACATATATGTCAACCCAATCGGTGCAATTTTGGTCTTTGTTAAAGGAAAAGCATACTGCTGGAAAGAGATGCTGGCACAAGCCAACATACCATTCTGGCTACTTTATTTTGACAGATCTCCCTACGGGCATTTAACAATAAGTAAAGGCGTTCAAATCTAATCTTCTGGCAAGAAGAGTCAGAATTTCACCCAAACCTAAAAATGGAAAATTCATATTATGGGCCAAAATCAGGCCCCTTTGATGGAAGTGTTGGTCATAGACACATTAGATACACCTAAATGTACTGACATGCTACTTAGCGGACAGCAGTATTGCAAAGCAACTTCCTTGAATTTTAGGATATTTGAGTTTTTATTGCTCTGCTTGCTTGATACAGTCAAACTGTAAATATCAGCCTGGATTAAAATTTCCTACTTTTTTGGGAAATAAGTCCAAGTCCACAGAGCAGATGCGTGTAAAATGTAATAAGCGTGTAACAAGATATGAAACTACTTGAAACTCAAGAATTTTGCTAAGCTAGAATCAACGGACAAGTTTTAGACACATATCAAAACCACTCAGGGATGTCTGTGCCTATGATACTAGTTAACCCCTTCAAAGGGATGATATCATATGAGCAAGTGCTCTTCTACTTAAATGTGCTCTCAAACTATAAATCATGGTACTTATGATGAAATATTCTCTCCTCTGCTTCTACCCATTTGCGTCTCTATCCATGTGTCAAATTAGCCTCGGTACTGCACCACAAAAGATGTGCACGTTTATGTGCAGAGGTAAAAATGTTATACTGAAAAGCAGGAGGGGAGAAAGTACTGTGCCTGGAAATGGAAGGGAGCATGTTAACATGTAACTGGGGAAGCTAGCCACCCCTAATGAGCTAAATCCAAGCTTTCTCAGTATTCAAACACTGAAAATTAGTTAAAACCTTCTTTACTTCTACTGCATTGCAACTACAGGTCCAAGTCAGGATCCAGCATAACTTTGCTACCTGCTGTTACTTTTGCCACAGCAGAGATACTCACTGGTACTGATAACATACAACATTATTTCAACAAAGATCTGACAAATAAATGTAATGAAAGTAGGGAAAGTGGGGAGGATAGAAAAAAAGTAATGGTAACAAAACACAATTTCATCTGCCAGACTTCGTCATTTCAAAGCATCCAAAAATAAAGTTAGCATTGCCCAAATGCCATATCGCCTAGCCAAAACCACTTGCTTTTTTTCTGGAAGGCATTAGATCACAATTTAGAGGAGTGATCTACACAGAGAAAGAAAATTGGCAAAGGTATGGTCAGGCTTGTAGGAAAAAAAAAGAAAAAAGAAAAAAGGAAAAAGAGAAAATAAAGGTTGAAGGCTGCATTAAAAATGAAGGATGTGATTCATTCAGGTAATTAGGAAGGGGAAAGTTGTGAAAACAAGAGAGTTACAAGTTTGAAACTAGCTGTCTGTATGTGGGGACAATTGAAGACAAGGATTTGAGGAAGCTGAAATGGCTAGGGAAATATTATAAAATGAAAACAACTTATGTTTCCACTTCAAGAGGGACAGGGAACTACTGGAGCAAGTCCAGCGAAGGGCAACAAAGATGACTGAGGGACTGGAGCATCTCCCTTATGAGGAAGGGCTGAGAGAGCTGGGACTCTTCAGCCTGGGGAAGAGAAGGCTGAGGGAGACCTTATTAATGTTTACAAGTATCTAAAGGGTGGGTTTAAGGAGATGAAGACAGTCTCTTTTCAGTGGTCCCCAGTAACAGGACAAGGAGTAATGGGCACAAGCTGGAATGTAGGAAGTTCCAATCGAATATGAGAAAAAACTTCTTTATGGTGAGGCAGCACTGGAACAGGCTGCCCAGGGAGGTTGTGGAGTCCCCTTCTCTGGAGACTTTCAAGACCCTCCTGGATGCAGTCCTGAGTAATGTGCTCTAGGCGATCCTGCTCTGGCAGGGGAGTTGGACTAGACAACCTCTAGAGGTGCCTTTCAACTCTGAAATCCCGTGATCCCATGAATCTGTGTGTGCAGATGAAAAAAGAGGGAGTGGCTATAATTGAGAATAGAAACAGCAAGGTCCCAGCCAGGATAGTTAACAATGCAGACAACACAAAGAAGGTCGACTTTGGAGCACTGTAGGATTCTACTTAGAAATGTGCATGAAGAAGAGATGGCTTCAATTAACCACTCAGAGTGACAAAGCAAGACAGAAAAATTGCCAATACCTACAGCACCAACGAGACATCACCTTGGCTGTTCTTAAGGTGAAATTAAGATGCAAGCTATAAGCTTCTAAGAGAAGGTAACAAAACAAGTGACTTGAGCTAGCTCAGGTTTTAGGATTCATGTTTCTGTTCCCTTGCACTTATTACCCTGTGCCTGCTTTGCTGAGGAAGATCAGCCATGATTAATATTTCCCAGTAGAAGAAATTTATAAGCCTCCAACTGTAAAAGTATAGGGTGAATTCAATACCTAAACTTTATAGCTTTCTGTATAATTGTTTTATTGTTGAAATATTACCAGCATTTTCAGTTAGCTGGCAGTTCACTCATCACTTAATTCTTAGTTTCCTTTCCTCCCAGTGAATGAAATATTGCAGAAAATATAGAGTCTGTTTTATGCTGGTGGTAGGATTCCCTATTTTGCTTCTGTCTACATAGGACACAGTTAAGGATGGGTAGAAAGAAAAATTCTGCCTGTAAAATAACAATGACCCAAAATATCACCAAAGGATATGTTTTGGTCAGGTTAGCTACTGATTTACATTAGTAAATTGGAACAAACTGCCTGACAGATTGTTAGACACAGTCAAGCTGCCTTTGAGTGCTTCTGCTTTGTATTCCTGAGTAGAGCTGCGATACTTCTCCCCATGAGTACTGGCGCTGCCTGTGCTCTGCAGATAGTAATTCTCCATTTGTCACCAGTTTGAACACTGCTTTAAATGTGTCGTGGGCAATTGTCTGGTTATCTCTTTAAATGGGTTGAAACAGGTCTGTGCTTTAGCTTATTTTGAATGTATGTTATTACTGCAGGGGTAGCAGAGGATGTTTGTATTCTCAGCATCTGGCCTTGTGAGTTCAATTAGGAAATGCAGACTTCTCTTCATGTTCAGTTGAGAGGAGTAATCAATACAAATCAGCAGAAGGACGAGCAGCAAGATTACCCAGGCCTGTTTGTTGGCAGGAACAGCACCAGATGCAATCCTGATACAGAATGAAGGGGAGAGGGCAGAAAACATTATTTTTTAGGTCTATTCCACTGCCTCTACATTAAGAATTGCACCTAGCAGAGTGATATTAAGTTCTTATTTGTGCATTGTGACTCCTATTGTGCATAAATAAAGAGAAAAGTTGACTTATTAAACAGCAATTCAGCAATGCAAACATTCTCACATGGTCTGTTAAGACTTTCCAATAGAACTGTGCCAGGTCTAGGGGACATTGACAGATTTAAAAATCCATGGCCATCTGAGGCAAATATAAAGTTAGCAAGGAACTGGCATTCATATCATAAGAAAGTGTTCTCACATAGCCTCTTTTCCATTTAAAGGTATCAGAGTGCTTCACAGAGCTTCAGAGGACACTGAGTATAGTTCCACTGTGCTGGCAGGATACTAAAGCTGTAAAGAAGCAAAGTCTAAATAGCTCAAGACGGGCCACACAGCAAGATGGGGACACAGGTTATATGGAACATTAGAGGCCCAGATCTCAATTTTTCTGCTTTGCCTCTTAAGTGAACTGGTCTAAACAGTTGTTTGTTCACTGCAAAATAAATCCCCTGGACTTCAAGCATCCTCACTTCCCCCCAGACAGTCTGCATATCCCGTTAATATAAACGGCCTGTGCTAAGTTTGGAGGTGTTCCACATCCCACCCGGCTGCGAATCTTTCCACTGACTGAAGATAGAAATGGAAAAAAATGACATATATATCTCTGCACATGACCAGTCTGAATGAAGTTGTTCGTAGCAGAAGAGAAGCTATTTAAGCTGCTGCCACTCTATCATTCTAGCAGAAAAATCAGCCATTTCAGGCAGATTTCCTGCTCTGTTTTCAAAGTAACTACAGAAAAAGCAGTCATTTCCGCAGCTTTTGCTCATGATCAGGGTAACAGTACTGAGCAGGATTTGGCCATGTCAAAATGGAGAGAGTTATATCATGAAGTAATTCCTCAAGGGGCTTTTTAACGTGAATTAATTTTTAAGTGCTATCAAAATGGCTCCTAGAAATTTTGGGTTAAACTTAATGAAAGTAAGTCATATCTCCCTGCCCCAGACAATTCAGTAGCAATTTTTCAAAGGTGCCAGCTCTTGCACTCGAATTAACATCTCCTTATTGCCTGTTGGGTAAGTTGTCTGTGAATGGTTCTTTGATTTGTGGTATTAATCTGCAGAAGACCTCAGTTGCTTTGCTGATCTTCTTCATCTTACTTCTTTCTGGTCTGGTGAATGTTGATTTGCAGCTTTTTGAGGGCCATTTCTAACAAAGCAGTGCTTGTGAGTGCCACCCAGTCCCTGATGTCCCCATTGGCATGAAACATAATGCGAACAGCTGCAAAGGGACTTTTCACTTGCCCTCTGTCTTCTCCCAAAAAGCTTTCAAAATTTGTGTTATATACAAAAAATGATTTAAACGGCTTCAGTGATGTATTTCAGACTCTGAATACAGACTACTCTCTTTTTACATATATTAAGTAAAAGTGATTTACTTGGGCTGTTATAAAAACTTTCATCAGTACTCTATAACAGTAAAATAGATAGCTGTGTACCACCCGTGACACAGTATTATTTAAGAAAATAAATTTGTCTGTTCATCTCTTACAGCCTTCCAAAATATTTATATCTCCCTTTTGTACTTTATCTTAAATTTTAATGGTGTTAGTTTCCTCGGTATTTCTTCCATTTTGGCTTTCAGATTAGGAATACCATTAGAAAAAAATCAAATGCATGGGGTAGTAGTTTCATTTCGTTATGATCAAGAGTAATTCCATCTGATTATATCTGATTCATCCCCCACTAAAGGACGTAAATCCTGCACTGGCACAGCATTTGCCTTGGTGATATAATAGGTCACTCTATTTTTAGTTCTGCAATCACCTACCAGCATGATAGGAGAGCTTTAAAAAAAGGTTAAAAAGGTCATGTGCTTGCATACTTAATTCAGCGACATCAAACTTGATAAAGTGCTGCACTGTGACTGAGTAAACAATAAAGATACATATTTTGCTCAAGATACAGTGGACCCACATGTGAATAATGGAGGCACTTATGCTGTCCAGAGTGTGAATAATGAGGGCACTTATCCCATCCGCAGAGCACCGCTTCACCGCTGCACTCCCATCTGGGAATCCTGCGCCTTGACTGGCTGCATACATCACGGGTCTGCCCTCGGCACCGGGCCAGCCCCTAATCGTGCAGGCATTTTGCATTGTTATCCGACAGCATCACACCCTGTCAGCCAGGCCTGGGATATGATGTACTGGTGCTTGAAAAGCACTGGGACGGCTCAGGGCTGAGCAAGCCAAGACGGTCGTGGGGAAGGTCGTGGGGAAGGTGTTTGAAATATGCAAATGTATTATCTGCTTTTGATTTCCCACAGTTTAGTTCTCTCATGGGTTTTTGGCTCTGGAACTGAAAATACGAAAGGTAATGGCTTGAAATCACAGTCTCTTATTCCCAAACTGAATGAAATAATCAGGTTTACTTGACTGCTTTATTCACTAGTAGTTTCATACATCCCTACCCACAACAGTTTTCTGACTCTAGCAGAGTACGTATGTGACAAATGGTCGCATATTTTGCTCTGCCCTACACAGATCACCATGGCTATTGCACAGCCATTTTAAAGCTTTGCAGAACCTTGAGCTCAGTAAGTCAACCAGAGTTCTCCAGTGCCTAAAGAGGTTTGCATTTATTGTTTGTGATAGAGATTAAAGCACCCTGCTTATCATTTTTAACTTCTCTTTTTCTGATCCATTAGCACTCCCCACAGTTGCACTATGAGATGAAAAGTAGCCATTGAAACAAAGTACAAACCTACAACCTGCTGAGTTCCCAGGATTTTTAGGTTTTTCATTCTCTATAAAGTCCACTTTCAGCTGATAACCAAGAGGTAGGTCTGACACAGGAGTGCTGCAGCCTGTGTTTCTGAGCTCACTTTAAAACTTTTTTTAAAAAATAATATATTGTTAAGAATTCCTAGCAGAATTCATTTTTAAAAGTTCTGATTGTTCTAGGGAGAAAGTTATGGGCCTGATCCCTGGTTGTACTTGGATTTCCACTATCAAAAGATTTACTGTAGACTTACACAAGAAAAAGGGAGTATCACAAGGAATTTCCAACTCCACAGCAAAGCATTTTGTATAATAAAACAACAGTGTGAGCAATTTCAAATACAGAAGGAGGTCAGAAAATATTTGGCTTTTTACCGGTTCAATTTGTGCACTCAAAACTGATGATATTTCAACTTTTTGCAATAAAACTTTTTTGCCATTGTTAACAGTTTTGTGTGCCCAATATTAAACCTTTCCACTAGGCGGTAAAGCAACCTCATCAGATTCAGAAGAAAATCAGATCCAAGTAAAATTCTAACACATGCACCCGATCCCTTATTCTAATAGTTCTTTTCTTGATCTATGTGATGGACTGAAACCGAGCAAAGAGATTAAGCAGTGAAACAAAGTGGATGCAGCCCTTCACTTGTCTCCCTATTGAACCACTATGACTTCGTTACAGAGTGAAAAATCACATTCCATATGTGCAGTACCTAACTCTTGCAAGCATATTTTAAGCTTAAAGTACACAAAATTATATTAAGTGTCAATCAAGCACTTTGAGAAGTCTATATGTAGCTGTAAAATTTGTCTCCAAAAGGGAAAAATAAAACAAGCAGTGTAGGTCTCCAAGATAGGTAACTACCCTGATGGAATAACCTGCACATTAGGCACCTCTGTTCTCACCACTGAAACAGAAGAGTCCAGATGGTTAACTTGGAAAAGATAAGCCAGTTTTAAACTGTTTGAGTTGAAGTGTTGATTCCATTCTTGGAATGAAAATCCACACTGAAAACACTTACTGATTTCAGTTCTGCTAAGACTTCATTCCCTCTACTCTCTTATATGCAAGAAAAGGTAAAAGCTAACCAAGAAAAGGAGGAGCAAATGATTTGTAATAGGATTTATGTGTTGCGGGCTTTTTGCCCCTTATAGAGCACTGGAGAGGTGGCAGGAAAGCCATCACAACCATTTTTATTTTTCCTTCAATTTGCTGTAAGTCACCAGGCAGGTTTGTAGGGACACATTTTCAAAGGCTGATTTGTTGGATCCACCTGCCAACTCTCACACAAACTTATTCAGATTGTGGTTTTAGTCAAATGGAGTTTCACAATTCCCCATCTGTGCATCCTAATAACAAAACACTTTTCCGTCTCTTATCTGGCAAAAAGTCTCTCTTCATCCTGTTTCTTTGAATGCTGAGTCGGCAAAGGGATCTAAGGCCAGAAGCTGCTGACCATGCTTTGGAAACCTTCACTAAGATTCAGTGCCTGAATATGTGGCAGGAATTTTAGTGATGCTTACTTAGGCAAATAAGGATTTTGTATCTCATTCAAGCATAGTTAAGTATATAGCTGTCTAAATACATGCACAGTAACATTTGCAATAAAAGTGGATGTGCATTTAATATTTATAGCTTTTGGGTGCTAAAATGAAAACCCCACTGAAAAAACTATTATCCTAAGGGATACGTTTTTCATCCTACACACACAACATTCACATCAGAAAGCTACATTATTATATCCAGAGCCTCATTTTGTTTTTTTTCCCTGCCATCCATTGTGGCTGAAACCAGTCACAGCTATAAGTACTCAGAGACTGCAATAGTATTTGGATTGTATTACTCAAGTAATATGTCAATGACTACAAACTGGGTTTTAAAGCATGATGGAGAAGAATGCACATCCACCATTTCCCAAGTCCAGGACACATGCAAACTCCTGCATCTGCGATGGAATAACAGCATGCAGGAATAACAGCACTAAAGACTTGGCATTGTTGGCAGAGAAAGCTTTGAAGACAAGGAGCTGGGGATCTTGGTGAACAAGACCCAGCAGTATACCTCTGCAGGGATGAAGGACAGTCACTTACTGGGCTGCATTAGCAAGAGTATACTCTTGCTAGCATGTCAAGAGGAGTATTTGACTATACTCAGCACTCGTGAGACCACATTTGGAGTAATGCCTACAGCTTTGGGATCCATAGTACAAGAAAGACAGCAAGTCCAGTGGTGGGCCACCAAGATGATGAGGGGCTGGAGTATATGGTGTATGAAAAGGAACTGACAGAACAGGGGTTCTTCAGTCTGAAGAGAAGTTCATCAAGTCTATACCCTCATCTTGCAGAAGAAAATATGTCAGTCCAGCCACATTATAGCACTGGAAAACTTTCTTGATCAGAACCCTTCCATGAAGTACACAGGTGCTAACATTTCCACAGCACAAAAGAAAATATAAAACAGAAGCTAGGTGACATGAGGACACTGCCACTTTCTGAAGTTGATCAGAAACTTACAATGAAAGGGGTTTGTTGTGCAAAATATAGACATCAAAATACATCGTGATATTAGGCCAGTCAGGCAAACTTTTGATGAAAAATGAGTTCTATTAGAAACTTTGTCTAAATTCTTGCCAGCTCAGCTCCTGGGCTCCCAGTATTTCTCTGTCTGCAACAGGAGCACTCCCTGTGCCACAGGTGTCCAAATGAATGGGCAGATGTGGGAACTCTTCTCCAAGCCCTGCAGATGACCATTGCTGAAAGTCCTCCTAGGCCACCTTGCACCCAAGAATGCTGGGAGAAACTGGGCTAAGTCAGCAACCCAAACTCAGCATTGTTTCAGCTTCACAGAGCTAAATGTCACCACTGGAAACAGGAAAAGAATCCCTGTGCATTCTGCCTCAATAGTCATTTCTACAGAACTCTTCATTAAAAGAAATTCTGACTTTGTATCAGCTGTCTTTGACTTCAGACACAAGCCTACATGGTTTTACTGTCTGTGTAGTTCCAGGCTTTGAGCATCTCAGCAGCCAGCTGTGGGTGAGAAGGCTGTGAATTACATTGCGCATTCATACAGACTGGTATCTCTCAGACCTCAGACCACTTACTTCTGAAATTTTCTTCTTTTTTTTTGGAAAATCTTTTAAGTTTTGTGGGAAATCTTTTAAGTGAGACGATAAGCATTGTGATGGGTTTACACACTTTGGCAATTGCCAGGAAAGGCAAGGGGAAAAAAAAAAGAAAGATTAGCCTTAACATTTCCAAGATTCAAAGCTGTAAACATATCGGGCACAAAGACGAGTGTCTTTACTTAGAATCTGAAGTGAAACTCAACAGTCCTTCAGTCCATTTAACCTTACTTGTCAATAGCATTTCTTCCACATTAAATTTCTTGTTATTGAAAGATTACCTTTCAGACTGAGGACATCCACAAGTAAATGAAAAATGTCTTCCTTTGCTTTGTGAAATCATTCCCTTGTCTTCATGGACTACAGCCAAGGACTGTTTGTGATAGAGATGATTAATGCAGAAATCAAGCCTAATGTGAAAAGTCCTGGGAACAGTTACTTTGTCTTTCAGCTTTTACTTTCAGTTGCATCAGGACAGGCATACACATATTTTCTTCCATGGGAACCAAAGTCCATAAATTGTTATAGTAAATTCCTTGCCGCTGGGAAGCTTAGATGGACAACCTCACATAGTATCATCTGGTTCATTACTCATAGCTTTCAGCTGACTGTTATTATAATGCCTCAAAAAAGCCCAACTGTGGTCTTTTTCTTTCCTTGAGTATCATTCAGTTTAAATGGATAACCACCATTTTGGTAAGAATTTCTGTTTTACTATACTAGAATAGTGCTTTTACTCCCCATTGTATGCCTTTGGAGAATGCTCTATTACCTTGAGCTTGCAGCTTCTTACATTGAAAGCAATAACTGTTGTAGTCATTTATTATTAAAGACGATAAAAGCTTTATTCTCCTCATGACAGGTAAAAAAAGTTGCGCTTGTTCATGACTTTGTCTGTGTTTCTTCAGCTTCATGGTTCCAAGGAGAATGGGTCTTTGGAATCTCAGTCTTTATGTCAAAGCACAGTCTGTAGGTCTGCTAAAACAAATAATAATTAAAAAATCATTCTTCTGCTGTCTATCACTCCTGGCTACAAAAAGCTTCTGTAAACAGACTGGAAGAACCAAGTATCGGAAATTAGAGTCTGATTTCCTTTTTCTGATCCCATGTTAAAATCCAAATCTTTAACATTAAGCCAAGCACAATATCTTTTTTTTTGCAAAGGAATTTCATTAACTCTGCTAGCAAATCAGAAATGTCTTTCTAACTGCATAATCCAGTTTATTCTAACTGCATAATCCATTGTATTTTATGCTATTTACAGACATATACATTGCCTGCTGTTTGAGTAGACTTAGTCTTTTGAGAGCGGACTGGTGAATCTGAACTTACGAAACTTAATCGCCACTGGGGTAACTTAAGGTAACCCTTCAGACTTCTACTCCTCCTTCTTACCACAAAGATTCCACTTGAGGCTGTGTTAATCTTTGACTTCCTCTTTGGGATAAAAGTAATACTTGTTTCTTATATTAGGTCATATAACAATATTAAAATAAATGATTCAACATGCTTTATTAGGAAACTCAGAATAAGATTTAATGCATTATTTATGGATCTGGCTAATTGAATAGGTTTGTACAGAGAAATTAATCTGGTACTTAACGTCTGCATTATAAACTAAAGCACACAAAATCACAGAGACATATGGGTCATTGCATATTTGCATACAAACAATACATGTCATTAAGTAGAAAGGCTGAGGCTTATCCACAGTTTTAAACTTACACTGTAGTGTTCCTGACTGCAGGTTTGTCAGAAGACATCTAAGAAACTGGATTTATGCCTGCCTGGCTCTTGAGCCTATTTCACTAGTCAGTTATATGAGCTGCAGTGCTCATGCCTCTTCGGGAATTAATGGGTAAGAAAGCAATAGCAGTAGACAGGAAAGAAAAAAGTAAATTCTATCTTTCCTAAGGATACCACTAAATGTAAATAATTGCAGCTCTAACACTTAATTAGTCATAAAGAAACCCATCTACCATTGACGCAATATTGATGCACTGTCTTTTATGCTTTTGCCATTCTGGAAGGGAAAGGACTTGTTAACATGAATTTTCTCAAACCCCATTAGAAGCAGGTTTAGACATATCTGCAGATTCCCTCTCATCGCTGCCTTTTTGACAAATATTTTGTTATGCTAAAACTCCAGTACATATTGGATTTACATGATGCTGACTATTTAAGTTCTTTCACTCTGTTTCTTAAACAGTAATGAATGCACTACTAGAAGCTAGTGAAAAAAGTCCACTATTAGCTAACAGAAGATAGCTTATGTGAAAAAACTTGCTTTGAATTCTTCATGGATATTATCCTTCCAGAAGTTATTATGTTGATTTAAAATCCTGAGAAAAAAAAGAGAAGATAACTTAAAAATAATACTTTTTTCAAACACACTTTAAAACCTCAGTTTCCACTTGACTCATATTTACAACATGCCTCTTCAAATGTTTGGTTTGCACAAATATTTTAACAAACCAGTTCACTGGGAGGAATGCTTCATTAAGACAGCTTTCAAAAAAGTTTTAAAAATTTTGGAGGGAACTAACCAAAATGGGAAACATTATCTGTTTCATTAAAGTCCCAATTAAAAACATTTAGTATTTACTCTTTTCAATGAGAAGGAAATCAGTACATCTCTCTGAATCCTCAGCTTTCAACAGAGTGTCCTGATAAGCAAGCCATACAGCAGATGAGTATCTATTTGCAACAATTTGGAGACACAAATGAAAAATCAAGAACATTTTGTTCTTTTCAAGAATAAAATGTTAACAGGAAGGGAACAAATTCTGAGTTTCAAGTGACCCTTTTTCCCATGATAAAAACACCAATTTTAAGAGTTATCATCAGAGAATGTCAAACTTTTTGAAGACAATTATTTTCTCTGTATAATTACAGTTTTAGTATCTGATGCAAGGTCAGGACTGTTCCATTAGAAATCCATGCCAAAATAATGTGCTGATTTTGCATATTAAGCAGCATTAAAAACAGCTGATGTTTTAGTGCAGAAGTTAGCTCTCTCTGTATAAAATCCACTCTAAATTAATACTAAATTATTTTCAGTGAGCAGATGTCTGACACTCATTGTCTTGATTAACTTCTACTGTACCTGGGCACCATACACTGCCAATAAAGTTATTGAAATTGAATTAACTTCATCTTTTCATGGTATATTATCCCTTTGATGACTTTAAATCATGATTTGATTTAATGCTTCTGGTGATAAGAAAGACTAAAATTTAGAGCACGCCATATGCGATCAGAGTTGAGGAAGACTTTAGGAGGGACTTTTGTTAACAAAATAAAAGCTGTGTAATTTCAATTGATTCTAAAAAATATATAAGAAGAAAAAAGAAATTCTGGAGAAAGACAACTTTTTCATGATAGCTTGGGAAGGCACCCAAGTACTAACATTTGCTTTGTGGATTATTAATTTTTCAGCAAAAGTCTCGCTTTTATTTCTGTGTGCTTCCATATTTCCCATGGAGTTATTTTCAAGGAAAAAAATGCAGGTGGTTGAGGCAAAATATAAGAAAAGAAAATTGCTGTAATTTTGCATCTCATCTGTGAAAATCTCCTGTCACTATGGAGGAAAGATAGAGCAGAAGAGGCTCTGACTTCTCAGCCCTTTAGCTTCTGGAAAAGTGTGGCTTTGTTTGCTTCTGGAAAAGTGTGGCTTTATTTTGGGGGGTTTGTTTGTTTGTTTCTAAACTGGCTTCATTAAGTGAATACTTCTACTCCCATTCTACCCCTAAAAGAATTAGTTATGGCATTGTAACCTAAGAGAAGGAATAAAATTGCCTTCTATGATGGTGTGACTGGATGGATGGATGAGGGGAGAGCGGTCGATGTGGTCTACCTTGACTTCAGCAAGGCGTTTGACACGGTCTCCCACAGCATCCTCCTAGGGAAGCTTAGGAAGAGTGGGTTAGATGAATGGACAGTGAGGTGGATAGAGAACTGGTTGAAGGACAGAGCCCAGAGGGTTGTGATTAGGGGCGTGGAGTCTAGCTGGAGGTCAGTGAGGAGCGGTGTTCCCCAGGGGTCAGTACTGGGCCCAGTGCTCTTCAATATATTCATCAATGACCTGGATGACGGGATAGAGTGCACCCTCAGCGAGTTTGCTGACGACACAAAGCTGGGAGGGGTGGCTGACACCCCGGAAGGCTGTGCCGCCATCCAGAGAGACCTGGACAGGCTGGAGAGCTGGGCGGAGAGGAACCTCATGAAATTCAGTAAGGGCAAGTGTAAGGTGCTGC
>VXBO01015189.1:465700-486502 GCA_013400135.1 Rhinoptilus africanus
AAAACCCGCCTGGATGGGTTCCTGTGTAACCTGCTCTAAGGTGGCCCTGCTCTGGCAGGGGGGTTGGACTAGATGATCTCCAGAGGTCCCTTCCAACCCTATGATTCTATGATTCTATGATTCTAAAAGCCAGCAATTCTTCCTCTATGTGGTCTAAAATTCTTCCTTCTGGCAACAGCTTTCTTTTAAAAAAGGCTACAAAAATTAATTGTAATAACTTTTAACGTGATTTAGCATGCGGTAGAGCCCTTTCTGCCTTCAGAGTCTTATATGATTTCTTATACATGAAAAAACATCAGTACTCTAAAATACAGGACAAAGCCTTATTCTCACCTCTTTGGAGTCATATTTAAGGGAAGAAGATACACAACAGATGGTCAAGAGGAGATAATTTACACTGAACACTTTTGAAAAACAGAAAATTCATTTAAATGCATAATTACAGATTTAGGGGAAATATTCTTAGGCTTCCCTGCCTGAAAGAGCATGTGTTTATACAGGCAAATTAAATGTTTGTTTTCAAATAGATAGATGATAGATAGGAGGATTCATTAAGCTTGCACTACAGAAGATTTTAATTTGTAAAAATTATGCAATGTTAGATGGAGCATGTGAGCTAAGTTTCAGTGATACAGCAGGGAGGTGATGTCTGCTGATTATGTAGGCGTTTGACTCTTTAAACCTTTAAAGAGTCACAGACTTTTAACTTTTCCTTTCCTGCATGACAGGACACTATAAATTCATGTAGGCTACTTCTGTATTTAAGAAGTTTTAGATTAAATATTTAACTAAGTACTAGTTACTGAGCTGTAAGAAACACATAAAAAACTTGCAGATTTTAATGTGTGCCAAATGTGGCATATGGTATGCAATTAAATAACATAGTTGCTTAACATTTACAGTTTTAAGGACACTTAAAATTTTATTACTCCACAGAATTTTTTTTCCTTGGGGTGGGAAGGGGAGAGAAAGGGAGGGAATTCAGTCATATCCAGCTTTCAAGTAACCACCTACTTGGATAGAAAGACTGTTGTTTTCTTTGAACTGTACTGGCAAAAAATCAGGTGATACCTTTATTTACGAACTAATCTTCCAGCTATTGAAATGATGGGAGGGACAGAGAAACAAGGGACAAGTATACTTCAGTTAAAAGACCCTGGATGGAGCAGGTGAAATTCTAGCCTCACTGGCCATGGCTACACCAGTTTGTGCTGCTGATTGCCAGAAGAGTCTTTGGCATGACTTTGGCCTGGGGCAATTAGCTCTTTCCCGCCTGACTCCTGTGCAGCGCTCAGGAGGTGGCATGGAGCTAGTCCCTGTAGACAACTTGAATGCAGCAATGCAGAGAAGTGTCCCAAGCATTTTATATTTACTGGTACAGTCAAAGTCATTAAGTCAGTGATTAAATTCCCACTAAGCTCAGGGCAGCCAGGATTTCATCCAGAACTTTTTGTTTCTAAGGAGCAAATCTATGTGGTAGACCTCATCAGTCTTCATAAATTAACCCTTCTTTGTGGCTGGTCTGCATAAACTACAGTATTCATTGTATCTACTTCCTTACAGGCCACAGAAAGACATTATAAATGGCTGCTTTATTTACTGTCTTAGAACTCCTGAAACTGCAGTGAAAAAAATTCACTGTTTTAAGCCCTAAAAGACCATGGTGAATTGCTGTTGTTTGGGTTTATGTTTTGGGTTTTTTTTATTTTTTTAAAGGAAGTCCTGTACCTTAGAATAGAATTATTTTTGATGACATGTCAGGAATCATACTTTGAAATGTTTGTCAGCCTTGTAAAATGTGCTCTTGAATCTTATTAGGCTGTCAAAAGTATGACTAATACGTTATCAAGTAGCATGATCTTGCTGTAAAATAGTATTTCAGAGGAGAGGAGAAAATCTCAGAGCCTGGAGAAGGGGGGAAGAAAGGCATTTGTTTGTAAACTTTTTGCTCTGACATTTTGTCCTCTCTGCCTCCACAGTGCACTGCATCTCCCTGTTCTAACAGGCATTTAAATGCTCTCCAGGCAGTGTAATCTGACCTAGGAAGCTGGACACAGAAGCAAGTGAGGATAGGAAGAAGGGAGAAAGTACTTCCAACATAGCACTTTTGGTTTTCCGGCAATTTTAACTAAGCATCATCATTTTCTACAGGAAGCAGTGTGATTCACAAAAGAGTCATTCCATCAAAAACCAATGTGTTCTTAATAGTTTTGTCTGAAGACTTTCAGTAAGCCCTGACATTATGTTAAATGGCATCAGGAAGGATGAACCTGTATCAAGATTAAAGCTTTCATCGTCAAACGGCCAGGGGGTCTTGTTGCTGGAAGAGACATAGGAGTGTATTCTTTGACTACAGACAAAATCACTGTTGAATTTTTGTTTAAATTAGGAAAAAACCTCTCAGGCTTATTTTCCTTAGGAGTGAAATCGCTTGTCAGATATATTAAGATAGAATACAGGGTCATACTCATGCATGTTCTTTTTATTGATCCAATGACCTATCTTCCATTTGCTCATGCATTCCCAATGCAAAAGAACAACCGACATCTGGAACAGTTTTCAAACTATTTGATGTAACCATTTTCAAAAGAAAACTGGCTGAATAAAATAATTATTCAATCAATTGAAATCGGAGTTTATTAGTAACAGCTGATTCTTGTATTTCTGGTTTAGCTGGAAGCAGTTCTGTGATCCCTACTACCTAATGATTTTCAATGGATGCTGTAAACATAAAACATATTATTTGTAAACAGCGTGCCCTTTGCTATTTCGAGTATGCAAATAGTTTTGCTACTAACAAGTCTTCTAAAGGTTAGCCTGCTCACCAACTTGTTTTATTTCCCTGTATCCCTCCAGGAAGTTTTATAGAGAGTAAGCACGGTTAGCAATTATGACAGCACCTAGACTGAGTGGGTCATGGTATGGAGCACAGCCTGGCTGATACAAGGGTGGTGGTCACTTCAGGGTCCTGCTAGCCAGAGCCTCTGCATTTTCTTTCCCTGGAATCCTTGGAGTGGGCTGGTGCACAGTAGGGTCTCACTGAGGACTCAGGAGCCTGGAAGGCCCCCTCATCCAGCCATTTAGATGTCAGCATCGCTATTCCCTTAACTTACAGGCCTGCTGTTAAACAGAGGCATGAAAGAATTAAGTTGTTCAGATGCTACAGGGAGAGGAGCCAGGTAAGAATCCAAAGGGAAGAAATACATGTTAGACAGGAAACAGTGTACTGTTTCAAAGGAATTTTCATCATTTACTACCCCTACTGTCCAAAGCACTTTATGCGATTTATTTCAAAAAATAGAAAAATAATAATCCCAAACTAATTCTTGTGAAGAGACTTTAAATTATGACTTGAGATTTCCTCACATGGACCTCCCAGAGGTACATGGAAATTATAGACAGTACCAGTTCCTTCCTCTAGCCAACCTATTCATCACGTACCCAGCCAAGCACATCAGGGTAATTTGGGGTCTTGGCTGCATAAAAGAAAATGAAGCTGGAGGCTTCATATAAATGAATCAGGTTTTCCCCAATTGACTATGTGACTGTCTCAGAAAGCCTTGATCGTGGTCAGTTAGCTCTGCAAAGTATCTTGTGTGCTTGAATGCCTATTTACCTTTCAAACACTGGGCCAATATCATGAAACCAGATGGAAATTCTTTGAAAATTGAGTACAGGAGTACAGGAGTTACTCCAAAGCCAGTGCCCAATGAGATAGGAGTTCAGGAAAAAAAAGAGAACCAATCAAATTCAATTTTTCCAAATTTGGTATGCCTCACAAAATTAATTCAATATTTCATCTTATCACCATATACACATTCTTTATATTTTCTAACTTTTATTAATTAAAGCAAAAAACTAACTTGTCAACCCACTAGCAAAAAACCCCAATATGCCTGCTACTTCTTACATGAAGTTAGTTCTTCACGTTTACTCCATTATCAAAACACAATGACATGCAATGTTCTGGTTCGAAAAAATAAGTGTTGATACATTATAATCGTAGTATTGCCTTAATTTATGCTCTATAATGTTTTTTATTTTCTGCTCAATCTATATTTCTCAAAACATTTTAATGAAGGAATGTTTAACAAGTATAATTTACTAAATAAGCACTTCATTAAAGTTATATAATTATGTACAGGTATTTATTCTTTCTTTTGATACTCTGTACAGCATTTTTATTGTATTAAGATCTGTAGAAAAGTAGGTAAACCTCTCTTCTGGTTTTCGTTTAGGCTGTTGTGTCCATTTCTGTGTTTCTAATATAAACCAAAGATAGCTGAAATATGAGATATGTGGGTTTTGATGACTGTATATAAGATCTAGTGCTATATGAAATCAACAGATTAATAGTTTTTCTAGTAGATGCATTATCAAGCAAAAGAAACTTGCCTATTGCTAGCAGGCGAGTCTGCCTCCATAGTCTCTCAGAACACATAAGCAAGTGATTGGCTTTTCGCACTGAAGACAAAAAAAAAACCAAAGAGCAAGCCCAAAATAAATTTCATGGCAGTACTATGATACTTCTACCTGAAGAAGTTTGAAATGTGAACTTCAGGTATGTGCAATAGGCATTATGGACCATATATGGAGATTATCTTCTTATATATTGGTATGATTCTCATATTACCACTGTATGTAGGAAAGGTAAGAGGCACAATGAGCAGCTGTGCTAAGAAAGGTGGATGAATAGAAAAACCACATGTCACTAAGCAATATATTAAACCAGTGCTGCCATTCTGTAGGGCAATTCAGAGCTGAACTTTAACTATAGGTATTCCAAAATGACTTTTACAGGGGTCACTACAGGCCTTTAGCCTACCTAGTCTGCAGCTGCTCTTTGTGAATACATTCCTTCTTATTCATTAAAGTAATACAATTCCCAGATCACCTTGCAACTTTATCAGCGTCGTTGGTTCTAGCCAAGGGAGTGCATTTTGGCCATCTCCAATGGACTTCCCTCTTGCTTCTGAAGTAGATATATAACATGTACTGATGATGTGTGTCTGAAGCCTGCAACTTTCTTGTGACTTTTGGCAACAGTACTAGTGTTCAAACGTTATAAATCTGTGTGCTAGACTTTACAGAACAGAACATTCAAAAATGATCACGGTTATGTGGGCCAATTTCAGCTATGGTTTTGATTAAAAGTTTGATAGAAACCTCAGAAAAATGACAACATGCTTCCATAGATAAGCTCTGCAACATTTATATTCCACTTCACTGCAGTGGGTTGATTCAGAGTGTATTTGCTTTTCCTGGCCATAGTTTAAGTGCTCAATAAAGCTACATTCTATTATTAAGTGCTGACTCTTTTTCCCTAGATTAATGGGTTTTGGTTGTCCAGAGAGATGAAGTCTTTTGAAGAGGATGAAATATACCGAACTGAGTAACATCACAGATACTGGGCTTTTGCTCTTTCATAGTACAAAGACTGCCAAAAAAGGAAGAGCTTTCCAGATCAGTGGCCTAAGATTATTTCATTCTTTGTGCAATTTCTTACGAGCCTTCAGGAAAAATCAGAGCATTTTTCCTAATGAGGATTGTTAAATAAGCCTTTCATAAATGCCCATGAAGCAGATTTGACACTGTAACTTGACCCAATAATGAAAATGAAAGGCTAGCTTGGAGTGTTCTATGATGACAAAAAGCTGAACAAATTCGATTTTCCTTACCCTATCATTTAGCAAATTTTGTGATTTCTAAATGATTAAATAATTTTATGTATTCATTCTGTGTTGTTTAACTGATCACATAATATTAAGAAACTATGAATCAAACAAGCAAGACTATTTATCTATATTGCCACTGTTGCAGGATTCTAAGTGGTACATTGCATACTAAATAGCTTGAGAGCAGGTCTTTCTATTCACCACTATTATTTGACTATCTTAGTGTCACCTGAACATATTAGAGATGGTAGAATAGCAACATCATACCCAAGGCTTCATCACTGCATGCTCCTTGTATATTTATTTATCATTTACCCATCTGAAATAGTGATAGACTCAATACCCACCCTGCACATTTCAGACAGACATTGGCCATTATGCTTTTCTTTCTTTCTTTAACAAGAGGAATTGCATATAAATACAAACCAGACACTGTTACAGGAATACTGGCAGAACAGCAAATATGACTCCATATTTGAAGAAACCCTCAATAAGGAAAAATTCATGTTGGCAATATTGTTTGATCTAAATTTTAAGTGCAGGCTTGAGGATACAGTCAGTGTAAGCATAACTATCGTGCAGGAATGTTCTCAGAAATAAATCTGTAAGTCATGTCCTATTCTCCTCTCTTAATATTCTGATCAAACACTGGACATTTCTGGAAGACAGAGTAGATATGTAACAAATACCTCCGAAAAGGTTAAAAGAACTAAGGATAAATATTTCAGGTTCACATACCTATAAGTATTAGTAAGAAAATATCTGCCACTATTGCATGATATGCATTAGAATCATAGAATCATAGAATAATAGGGTTGGAAGGGACCTCTAGAGATCATCTAGTCCAACCTCCCTGACAGAGCAGGGCCACCTTAGAGCAGGTTGCACAGGAACCCATCCAGGCGGGTTTTGAATGTCTCCAGAGATGGAGACATTACACCATGAGGAAGCCTTCAGTGCCCACCTACTAGTCAGAGGACTGAATGGTCACAGGTTGATACTAAAGAGAAGCATGAGGACACACTACTCGCAGAGAAACCAGCATACATTACAGCCTGTATCATTGCCATAGCAGCTTGTTTTCGGCAAGAAGTGCATTTGCAACCAGCTATATACACTCTACAGTATGGCAGGTGCTTGGTAAGCACAGTGTACACCTCACAGTCCAAACTATAAAAAGAATATTGAAAGAAACTCCTCCTTCCACTCTGCCTTTTTACCTTGTTCCTAAATCTATCCCAGCCCTACCTTTAATAAGAAAAATACACCTCTTCCAGTTTCATGTTGTAATCTTCCAATGTCCCAGGAATTAGGACTGACAGTCTGTCTCACTGACTTTAATAGTAAAATTTCCAACTACTTCAATAAAGATGGAACTTTTGCCCTTGCAGTAGATCTTCGATTGCACATTAGTCTCAACTCACTTTAAGGTAACCATTGTACCAGCTGAGGATCCTTCCTGACTTGCCTTTCCAGCAAAAGAAAACCACCACTCTCCCTTTTCACTTGTCTTGAATTGCAGCAGTATAGCAATGGGAAGGCTAACTGCAATCACCCACCCACTTTTACTGCCATTGTAGAATTCAGGACTAAGTTCACTCATTTGCAGAACATGATCCTTTCCACTCTCTTTTGGCTTTTCAACAGGAGGCAGAGTTCTGCGGAAACGGATAGTTTGGGCGTGCTGAGGGAGTTTGCAGCTCAGAGATGGCAAAGGGGCAAACACCCAGTTCACTTGCAGTGAAGTGGGAGGTTGTGCTACCACGGTGAGGTAAAGGAGCTGCTTTCACCGGTAACCATCAGTTTCCAGATCAGGCCATCATGTAAAAAAGCCCACAGATGGGTAGGAGCAGCATTAGTGGATATTGCAAATTGAATTTCCAAGTCAGAAGGACCCTGCAGGCTGTGCAATGGGGTGACTGTGAGAAGCTTCACAGGCTGGAGAGCACAGAGAATCCAGATCAAACATCTGCACTTGTGTATATACAGCAGTGCTGCTTCAGTACTGGGACATGCTATATGGCAATGACTTTCCTTCAGGGTGGGAGGAGGATCTTGTTGACAGAAATCTGCAGCAAAAGCCAGCAACATATCTTTGTCTCCTTGCATTGCTGTTGTGTCCTGAGAAACAGGCTAAAAGCATGAAGACCTGAAAACTGATTTATCTAGGGAGAAAAGACAGTGCACAAGAAGAGGCAGTGCTTCTCCACACTCTTTTGTCAATACAGTTGCTTGTTTTAACTGTCCTTTCTGCTTTGTCCTTTACCACTGCAGACTGAAGGAAGGAGGTGTTCACGGCTCAGCCCTTGTACCCTTGCCAGACTGTTTCACTGGATGATTTCTTCTAGTTCTTCCTCCCATTACATGTGTTTATGTTGTTTGTGTGCCAGCAAATGCGATCCTCAACAGTCATCACTTTTGCCAGGTTACCTTTCCTCCAGGGGTTTGGCTCCATCCAGTACAGGCTTGCTGAAGTGTACTGTATCCCTACAAAAGGGATCAGTGTTTCTTCTGCAAATCAAATCCAGAGACATTCACATCAGCTCTAACTCCTGTCAGCATGGCCTCTCTCCAGAAGCTGCAGGCAGTATGTCCATGGTCCATCTTTGCACAGATCCTTCCATGTGGAACGGATCTCACATTTATATTTATATGGTCCCTGCTTTATCATTATGCAGGGAAAAACACAACAGTCCAGAAAGAATACATCCACATGGATCCTGATCTGAAAAATATGCATATTTTTTGGGCCATCAGAAAGAAAATTTTGATATCCTGGGGTTTCTGAAAGCTCTCCTCTGAGCAGCATAGAGTGATTTTGGAGAGAGCCTTTGCAGAGCCCAGGCACAATAGTGTAAGTCTCAGCCATGGTAAATACTTAAGCCCAAATTCCCCGTGGCCTAATATGTCATATTTCCATCTGAATGGCATGAGACTTGGGCCCATGTTTCTAATCCCCTAATCAAATCTCATTCTATTTGTCTGGATCATATCATAACATTTTGGTCTACAACAAACACACTTCTCAGTAACGGTAAACTTACTTCAGACACTTTTGCGTGGCCCCAGACTGGCCAAAGAATTGCTCTACAGTTACAGCAAATGGGGCTGTACCTGTGTTTGCTCCTGTGGAAAGGTTTAACAAGGTGGATTGAAAATATTATTGGAGAATGTGGGCTGTAATGATTTTTACCTGGTGGGGAGTTATTCATCTGAATGTTGTTTTATCATTTCAAATGTTACTTGTGGGAAGGGAATGTCACAGCTCGCCAAGAGCTACATTATGTCAGCTGCCATGCTCTATAAACAGATTACACACACCTTATATAAACAAACTGTGGTTAGCTAATTATCCTGAACAAAAATACACACACAGAGAAGAAAATTCATTTCACAATGATTAATTATATAAATTTTAGTTTCACTTCAGCAGCATATTTCCAATATCCCCATGTGTAGCTGCAGCTTAATAAAACTCCCTATAAGATTACCACCATTTAGTTGGTTTCACAACTTCAGATTGTTGTACAGAATCGTGCCATGTTGTGAATTCAGTACTAACCACACTGTAAACTATGACCTAACTTGGCAGAGAGCGTGTATATATTGTAAACAGATATTATGACAGGTGTATCAGCTAGTGCCAACAATCAACTTTTTAAAAAATATACAGTATCAAATGGTTATGGCCATAAATAAGCTGGAAAAATTGTAAATGGCTTATTAAAATATTCAGGAATTTTTTTTTTATTCAGAGGGTCATTTCTCATTACCCATATCATCAAATAAGAAATTAGAAATAAAATCCTAAGTCACCCCAATACATTTTACTCCTTTTTTCCAGAAGTTATATGTAGTGTGTGGTAGTAGATTATTGTGGGAGAAAAAAAAAAAAAAAAAAGTCTTAAGAGGGCTATAACTACTTTTTGTTAAATAAGAGAGTTCAGTAAAAACCAAAATATCTCTGCTTTGTGTATGTCTTCCTTTTATGAAAATCGTAAGTTTTCAAAATCTGTTTTGACAGCATAGAGGTTGAAACATGGTAGAAATTTCTCTAAAAACAGGTTCAAAGTATGATTGACTAGAAGCAAAACTTCCAAGTTCAGAAGGAACATGATGCTCAAAGGGAAGAGATGAAGAGATTAACCAGAAAAGTTAATGATTTAAAATACCTACTTCCCAATGCTAACGTACAGCACTAAATACAGCAAACAACTTAACTGTTGTTGATATAGCCTACGAATGGTTCCCATATGTGGTTCCTGACTATGTGTATACTGGGTAGTGTATTTATTCCAGTGGTAAATAAAATCTTAATTCAGCAACCCAGTGGTTTACCGATAGGGTATGTGTGGATATCCAGCTTTTAACAAAAACATTCTTAGTGGTATTCATAGCCACATTACAAAACCCCGCAGACATGAAGTCCCTCATGAATTTCCATTGGAATTCCAGCCTAATATGGAACTCATGGGATATAATAAGGATTTGATTTTGTGACGTCTAAGGCAAAGCACTGGTTGTGAACTGCTTAGAAGTTTCACAAATAAATACAGAACTGACACCTTCAGCATATTCTCCAGTATATTAGCAGTACATACTGGTCAGACACTCCAGAAGTTTAGTGGAGTGTCGTGTGTTAAAGCTAATTGTAGCAAGAAAAATGTTAACATACCACACTAAGATCTTATTTTATCCCAGTCATAGTTACTAATCAATGCTCCGTTCCTGCTTCTGCTTCAACTCTCATAAAAGCATTATGCATGAGAATTGAAGCACTAAATATAATTATCAGGTAGTGGAGATATTCTCAGTTCTAAGAGTTTGTTTCATATTGTATGCAAGAAAGCATTTACAAATTTGTAAGAAAATATAGGAAAATGAAAACACAGGGCAATGAAAACACAACATTTTCTTTGCCTTCCAAAGTCAAAATTAATTTAGCAAACCTCTTGAAAAGGAAGAGAAACTTCTAAAATAAATACATTATAAAAAAATTAAGGTTGAAACAATTAAGAAAAGTCAATGATAAGACTGCCCACATAGCTGTAAGCTCGTATCTTTCTTCAAATGCATTCAAGAAATTGTGAAATTTAAGACTACTTTTACTTCAGGGCTTCTATCCAAAAAAAAAAAACCAACAGAAAACAACAACACCCCCCCACTCCCCACCCCAACCCCACCCAAAAAAAAAAAAAACTTTTTATTTTTAAGTTTGGATTGACACATTCTAGAAAATCTTGATAAAGTTAACTCTTTATCTCACAGGAACGGGAAAAAAAGACTATTTTTTTAAGCGCTTTAAAAAGTAAACCCTAAGTAATGAGCCTTACAGTCAACTCCATTAAATGACCAGTGTGAATTTTATAGCAAGGTAGTACACAGCAAGGCTAGGAGAAACACAAAGAGGAGAAAAGATTAGGTAGTTGCTCATGAAATAATTACTCTCTACACTGAATGAGGCAGGGATCTTGCAGGAAAGAAATATATGATTATAGAAGCTACAGATAATCTAAAAGCACATCACTGGAGGGTTTAATTAATTTTGGAAAACAAACAAACAAACACACTTAGATCTGGCATCTTCTAGCTTACAGCTGCATGAGTTTGCACCCAAAGGCATGTATGCAATTTACTTACTAGGGATGGGGAGGGGCTGTTAAATCTACCAAAAGAAAAATCTTTCCCACGAATTCTGAAAAAAACATATTATCAGGGTAGTAACAGGGTGTTTCTCAGTCCACAGCATGAACTGCCTGAGCTGCAGCTGGTAACAGTAGTGCGTTGTCAGTTGCTATGTACACCAGACAGAGGGCACAAAACCTGAAGTTTGGCCAAGAAGTGGCTGAGACACCTACAGCCAGCAGAGGAACAGGGAGAGTGGGGAACTCCAGGTACTTCCCAGTGCCTGGGCAAGTCCTCTAGATATCACAGGCCTTTTTTTCCCGCTGTTCCCAAACCTGCCTCAGCTATCACTACTTGCACCATGTTGTCCATCCTACTTTATATACTCATTCTCCCACCTCATCCAAGACTTTCCACACTTGCTCAACTAGTTTCCCAATAGAGGAGTCTTCCAGAGGGCCTAAACACACAATAAAATGGAGCCTTCAGATCTTATCATTTTGTCCACAGTAGTTTAAATAATACAGTGAGCTTTGGGTCCAGTCCCAGAAGTACTGGAGATGCCAGTTTCTCTTTTCACTTCCCCGTGGTTGTGGAACTCACAATAACTCCATGCAGCAATCACAAGCAGCAGTCACAAGGTTCCCATACCCCAATTGCCCCCTATCAGCTGCTCCCCAGCCTCTTGCTGCCTGAGGGCAAGGTTAACATGATGTGTGTAGGGCTAAAAGACAGCAATCTGCTGTCTTGGTGAAGAGAATCAAAAGGGTGGACTATGAGAAGTGAGAGAAAAAAAGAAATGTGTGTTATGAGCTTGGGAGGTAGATGAAAAAGGGTAGATAGGCAGCTGAAATTATATAGAGAATGGGTTTGGGGCTTCAGTAGAGGAACAAGACAGGTATGTGATGGGTGTGTGGTTCAAGATGCATGATAGAAGGGTGGACAGAAGGATGCATGACATAAGGATGATAATAGAGCAGAGGACTAGTTGTACAGCAAGTTGCCTGTACACTTTACTCAGTCTTGCCCCTATTTAGATGAATAGATGCCTTCATGTTAATACATGCTTCAACACAAACACTAACCGCTAACTACAACTTGCCCGTAGATACACTAAGTAATACGCTGATTGTCATCAGTTATTCCATCAGGGCAGGCAGACAAAGAATATTGTGGGCTGCTTCTCTGTGGAGAGAGAAAGGCAGAGAGGCGAAACTCTGCCACAAGAGGATTTCAACTTGGGCACGTCTGACTCCCAAACATACTCCTTCTCACCCCACTGTGCCTCTGCTTTTCATTTAGCATATTTTATGTACTCGGGGGTTTCCAACTAAACCATTTCATGAGACTCTGATCATGCATTATCAACCCAAGCCAATCTGCCAGCTGCGCCATGTAGCGTGTCACTCCTTTCTGGAAGAAAGGAAAGAAAAGGCTTGAAATGTCTTTTTGTTAAAGATATATACTGCTTTGTGTTGTATCAGCATGCTGTATATTGGTCTTGTCCCGCAACCATTTCTGACCTACCTATTACATATACACATGGTAATAGTACTAGTTAGTAATAGTCTAAGTTTATTCACTCACATTTTTTAAGTACAGAGTAGACCAATTTGATCAATGAATATGACCTTCTGAATAATGCTAAGGCTATACTAAATTCTGCATCTAGTCATATGTTCACATTTCTAAACGCGTTGCCTTACTAAAGCATGCTTCCCTTCTCCATGGTTAAATTCCTACCGTAGACATACAGTGTGACTTGTAATGTTATCCCGGAGTTGTTCAAGGGTTAAACTACAACCTTTTCTTCTCCATAAAAACAAGGAAATCTCTGAGCAACTGACAAAAATCTTCTTAGGAATTGTTATGTTCAGCAGCAACAGCTGAAAGCATTTAGTTTATGAGCCAGTATTCATCTTCAAAGACTTCATTCTGCCCAGAAAAGAAAGAACAAGAGATCAATTAAGATCTCATCCAGCATGCTAGTAACAGGGGGAAACATACCTCACACAAGTCATATAACCTTGGAATACATCCTAAGCAAACCAAAGTCTGATTTTCACTTTCTTACTTTTCATAGACTGTACAGATGCTGCTTCAGACTGAGATGACCAATTTTGGGAAATGTGAACAAGAAGAACTTTTGGGAGCTCAGTTCTGAAAAAGGAAATTATATACAAGGTACCAGATTCATCATTATTTAGCACACATTATCCAGGTGATAGATGACCAGTCTTTTTATTTTGTCTTAGATGACCAGTCTTTTTATGTCATTCCCATGTAAAATCTGTACTGCATGGAGCAGGAAAGTTGCATGGGGTACATTTCCCTATTTAATCCTCAAAGCAACTCCATCAAACTGTCATTTTTATATTAAACATGGAATTAATTATAAGATTATGAGATTTCATAGCAAGGGTTATAAAACTACTGTTTATTCATCTGAAAATGCTTAATTAGGTTTATTTATAACAGGTTTTCATGTTTTGTTTAGAATATTCCGTTATGTTCCATGAAAAAATATAGCTCCCTTAGACATGCGCCTAAGCATAAATCTGGGAGCTGTGCTTGAATTTTCCTGAAGATGAAAGTTTCTCAGATCTCAAGCCAGCTTGGCTCTCTACAAAGGTACAGATGAAGACTCTTACAGTGGTGAGAATTTCCTCTAACTTCGAAAAGGAGAGTTAGTGTAAGGTCCTTGCTAATTTTAATGTTAGTCAGGAGATGGTTTTCTGCATGGAGAATAATGGGTACAGCCTTTCATCCCACTGGTTTTCTACGTCAAATTCAGAGCATTTGCAAAGGTGGGTCGTATTTTTGGGGGGGTCCATTTTATGGCCACTGTAAATTCTCTGTTCCAGGGTCTTGAGACCAAAAGGACTGATGTAAGAAAACGTATAACTTGTAACAGCAGTCCTTATAAATCTTAGCCACACACAAAAGAGCAAAGAAAATAAAGAGACAGTGAACAGACTTTAAGACCAGGGGAATAAAAGAAAGTTTATTTAGAGGAGACTCACTACCAGACTGGTTTGACTTGAATGACGCTTGTAATCTGTAAAAAGGCCATGTTATGTGAGGTGAATACAGAGTAATATTCCTCAAGGGCAAGAGAACACTTTGTAGGACTTCTTGTGACTCTAAAAGTACCTCTTACTGTGGACTAAGACTTACAGCACCAAATTACAATTCCAAAAGTGCCTACAATCAGTGAAAGTAAACAGCCCAGTAGAGTAGAATTCACTAACGTGCATGTCAGGTAAATTATGCTTGTTTGCAGATTATTTTATTATTTTAAAGCAGTAAATAAGTGAACCTTTCCTCTGACTGATTCACTGTGAGAGCGCTTAAATGCTTTTGCTCCAACAAGACTAGGGAAAAAGAGGGCAAAAATGGCTGGACAAGACTCTTTTTCAACCCTAGTATACTTAGAGGGTTCCACAACCTCAAAATATAGCTCCAGCTACCACAATAATCTCATTTTGAATCCAGCCTTTGATTTTTCTTTTCTGGCAATGATTCAGACACAACACAGTTAATAAGCAGCATAAATGTCTCCATACCATTTTCAGTTATGTCCTTCCATAGATTTTAGGAGAGACATACCTACAGATCTATACTTGAAAGAATTTTTAGAATATCCTTTGCAGTTCTCACACTGCAAGCCAGATCCTTTTGAGTAATTCAGTTCAGACAAACTGGAAAACAGCATCTCACAATATCCTCTTACGGAATAAAGTTATGAGCTCATTTTGAAGGAAAAATATTATATAATTGTGCAAAGGATTCGTTTGAACTACACTAGCTCACAGAAATTTAACTCCAGAGCAACTGATTTTCAAACACTTCAAGCTAAGTTTGGTATTAGAAATCAAGAAAGTGGTTAACAGTTTCCAGCTGGACTTAGAAAACAAGGTCACCTTCAAAAGAAAATTTTACTATGAGACTTTTGAAAGAAGTGACACCCAAAATTGTCACTTTAGCAATTCTTCTGCAAGAGACCACGATTACATCTTATTTCTGGGTGTAAGTGCATAAAACTTTGTATTTCTGCTTTGTTGCAAACATGTTTACACAAAATCATGAATGTTTCTGGGAATTACGGATGTGAAAGTCCTGCTCAGTGCAGGTGTGTTACAGCCATGCCTTTTCTGTATCGTAGCATGATTCATCTCATTTAAGACACAGAAATGAAGACCAAAACCACAGGCACTGGTGTGCTACATTTCAGTATCCTGTGTATAATCACTACAGGAAGAAGGCTTGCACAGTTTACAAAACCTTCGTCTTTTTTATCCATTCTAAACTTCCTGAGTGTAATTTTATTAAATATGAACAACTCTCAAAGAATTATTTCCTAGACTCTGTAAAACCCTTTTTCTTCCCCAGAAAAGCAGATTGATAAGAAAGCCTACTTGCACATACATCTCCAATAGCCACCAGACATTTCAGCGTGCTGGATGGGTTGAGATTGTTGGCAGGATGCATTTCTTTCTTACTGTAAATTGTAGACAAAGGAAACAGCACCTTGAAATGGACCAGCTGTTAATATCTGTGGCAGCTATTTGTATGCTATTTCACTAGTACATGGTGGGGACAGACTCAAATTACTGACTTGAACAATTTGGTATGTAGATAATGAGAAACGGTGGTTGGATAATGTAATACGGTAGTGCCAAGAAAAAGCGTTATGATATGTCAGCAGCTTTTTATTGAATTAAAACATGATTTTCTAGGTACCAAGCAGTGCTACTACTTTACACTTTCTCTGAGAGGTTTTCATCTCAAAAGTTCTAAAAAAACCAAGATGTAAGTGAGATACAGAATATTCTTACCTCTGGGGTGAAACTGAGCAGCTGTTTAACATCATGCACAACAGCAGTTTAGGACAGCAGTTGCTAATGTGGGAAAACATACCCAGATGTTGACTCCTTGTCATTTTAGGATCACATCTTGCTTAGATATTCATGCTCAGAAGACTGAACTCTTTCATGCCTTTGAAAATTCTCTTTTCCCCTCAAATTCAAATATGAGAGGAAATCATTATTTTTTTTCCACATATAAAAGCAAGATGTATATATGGCTTTACTGACATTTCTCAAAGTCCCTGGTCTCAAGGCTTTGCTTTCTTGGACTTCAGAACTGTGGTGACACATGCATGAACACTTGCATCTCAAAAGGCATTGGGAAGTGGGGGGAGAAAGGGCTTATTGCCTTTACTTCCAGGCAAGGCTCATGGAAAATCAGAAAGGGTCCTCATGTGGGTCACACAGACATCCTTAAGGACTGGCAGCTAATTTTGACAGCCACATTAAAGATTGTCTCAAGACCAGAAACAAGTTTTCCAGGCTAAAGCAATTTCCAGTCCCCATACTGTTATCTGACTTAAGTCCTTTAAAATTATATTTCAATGTTCTTTTATGGACAAAGATATTTTAAGTCACGTAGCTGCATTTATGTATGGAAGATAATCTGACATGCCTGCCCCGGAATAATATGTTCTAATAGGTGTCACAAGAAAGGGATTCAGAGCAACAAAATACTCCCAAGTGCTCTGCCTAACTCAGAAGTCCCAAACCCGCTGGTTTATATGCACAAAAACATATACATATATATATGTAAAGTATATTTTGTATGCTGATCCAGCCACTATGCACAAAGTTAGAAACAAGGTCACAAGAGTGTTGTGCTTAAGAAGTGCCACTTCAGACTAGGCAGCAGCTGGCTTGGACCTTATTAACAACCATCATCAACTGCCCAAAGATGAGCTTCATCTCGTCCTGAAGCACCATGCCACTGATTCAGAGCTCAGTGCAAGCATACATAGTTAGCCAACAACTGGTTTGTTGAATGTAAACAAGTCTGTCCATGGTCATACAGTTAATCTGGTGCTTGACTGACCAGGTAGGTACAACCTGGATATGCCCTCAGTTTTCAACTGGAACCACACAGGATAAATATGACCACAGAGCAAGCTTAAAAGAAACACTTTTTCTCTCCATCACAAAGTCGTGCAAGCACTAAGTGTTACTTAACTTTATTGTGGGAGGAGGGGGGAAGAATTTATTTCAATGTCTAATTTAGGCATCCAGTTTTGACACATACTTTTGATATTTTGCCACACTTCTCCAAAGCCCAAACACTAAACATTCAGTTTTACATTTACCAGTTCCAGCTAATCTCTTGTCCATGGGTTGCATTAGCAAGGCAACAACACGTCAAATGATAATGACTTACCAGCACAGTCCCAGAACAGATGTTACAAGCAGATCACCCATCAGGCGTGGCTTTGGGAATTTCCACTCAGAGCACATAACAGAAGACTGATCCCATGAGCCTGAGAAACAGATGATTATTAATGGGACTTACATGACAAAGTTTTTGGCTCAGTCCTGTAGAGTTCAAGGGCTGAAACAAACCTGGAAGAAGTTCACCACAAGGACTGCAGGAGGACAGCTGCTTGGGGAAAAAGAAAAAAGAAGTGACCCACGCTTCATAGCGGAAATGGGTGGAGTTCAGTCAATAGACAAAGTGCAGACACAAAATGAATCAAAAACCCTGCTGCTAAGTAACTGTGAAGTTTCGATACAAAGGTGGTTCTGAAGTTCTAAACAAGGCAAAATGTCTTAGAAAAACCTGGCTGCAGGAACCAAAGGGATATAATGTCCCTAATGGCATCCCCTAAAAATAATACTTTTGTTTATGGTAATGGTTTAAATCAGAGCCTTAGTGATGATATTTTAACAAAAGTTAAGTAATATAGTTAACTACAGATGCACACCATATGGAAACCAAAGTAACCAAAGCTTTCAAACCAAAGGGGCAGGTCTAGCCTGTCCTACTCAGGCTGATGGAAATGTGTTCATCAAGACAAGAAGTGACAATATTTTTTGAAGAATAATTGTTTTAAAGTCTTATCCATGATTTTATATTCAACATAGAAACTTTTTTTTAAAAGCAGCAAAAGCAAAGATCTAACAAAAGTGAAAATAGTCAACAATACCAGAGCAAATGCTTCAGGTAGCCTGGGAAAGAACATGATGATCCAAAGAGTCTTATTTCTATTCTCCTTGCTGGACTAGCAGGAAGACTGAAAGGAGGGTAACAGGGTTAGAAGGAGGATATCAAACTTTTTTGCTTCATCACCTCTCCAGAAAAGAGCAAAGAAAATGGTTAGAGATTAGAAAACACAAAGACAGAAAAATAGTTTGCTGACAAAGAGGGGAAAGATCATAGCATCCTTCAATTACGTGAAAAGCTCTTGTCAAGAAGAAGAAAATCATCTGTTCTACTTGTTCATAGTGGAGAGAACAAGTAGTGACAGCATCAAAGGTTAAATATTAAGAAATAGCTTTGGAATAGATTTTCTGGGAAGGTCACGGAATTTCCATCACTGGAAAAGGTTAGACAAACATCTTTCAGGAAAAAAGATAGGTATAGCTGATCTTAGTTTAGGGACTTCATGACCTCTTGAGGTCTTTTCCAGGACTATTTTCTGTGATTTGACAACTTAAGCAGCGATGACAAACTTTATAGACTTTCCTTTGAACTCTTCAGATGTCATTAAGATTATCCAGATCCTTTATTCTAACAATTACTCATTACACAGATAATGAAGGCAAAGTCTGCAGGAAGACATGACATCCTTTATTTTTCCAACTGTTTCAGTCTAAGAGACAGTATTTGAAGCACTTGTGCTTTTCTGAGAATAGCAGACAGGAAAGCAGCACATTCCTGTTGTTTAAAAGAACTGAGGTGCTAGCTGGAAAAAAGCAGGTGTACTTTGCACCAGCATTTAATATGAGGTCATGATGTTACATTCTTACAGAAACAGTAGAAGTTAACATGCTGAAGCATTGTGTTTAGTACCAGAAACAAATTCTAGCCTAGTTGGCATCTTCACTGTTCCAGTAAAAAATGTACATTTACATCCACAGTTGCTATATTTCATACCGAGAAGGAAGATGTAAGGCTTCAAGGGATAAAGTTCGCTCATGTGAGCTGAATTATGATTTTTTTTCCCCCTATCATGAAAAGGGAAATAAGATAACGGTCAAATGGGAATAATTGTGAGAATTCAAGTAGCATGTGGTCAAGGACTCTACTGATACGAAGAGATAAGCACTAGACTGGTCTCATCATACAGTTGCTCATCATCCTTCTGTAGGACAACTTTTCATACATGCACTTAGTTGTGAGAACTACTCGTTGCCTGTGGATCCCTCAAGAAGCGAACAGCAAGATCCAGGTTGCAAGAACAATTCTTCCTTTTATCCAAGCCCCCACCTGAAGCTGTCAATAGAAGGGAGAAAACAAAGACTGGGAAGGATTATTCATGAAACTATCTTTGGCCTTCTCTGGAAAATGAAGGTCATTACAAGAGTGTGCTACACAGAAAAAAATACTTTGGGCACAAGCCGTCCTCTGAGTCCACTACCAAAGGAACTACGTGGTTTCTGCTTATGAGAAGTATAACCACTTCAGTCATAAGACAGACAAAGTGCTGCTGCATAGTACTGTAGCTCTTACTTCACTCAAAATAAAACTAGATGCCATAAACATAAGCTGATGCATGTATCATTCTTTATAAATCTTACATTCCCTTCACAATTTTCCCTATTAAATAATCAGACCTGCTTGTCAACCTATCTCTGTACTTTCTATTTACATCTGAGATGACCAATGAAAAAAATTCATGAGACCTTGCTAGAAACTGTATTCTACAAACTTTACACATCTATTGAGGCTGAATCTCCCTTATACCTCCTAGAATAAGCTTTCCAGAGATTTTATTCCTTTCAGGAAAAAATCTATTCTATTCTATAAGCAGGAGGGGCTGGAGATCTGTGCACAGTCACAGGGCCACAATCTCATTGCAATTACTGAGACGTGGTGGGACAGCTCACATGACTGGAATGCCGTCATGGAAGGCTATGTCCTTTTCAGGAGAGACAGGCCAGCGAGACGTGGTGGGGGAGTTGCACTCTATGTGAGAGAGCAGCTGGAATGCATCCAGCTCTCACTGGGGGCAGATGAAGAGAGGTTTGAGAGCTTATGGGTAAAGATTAAGGGGCAGGTGAATATGAGGGATACTGTAGTGGGAGTTTATTACAGACCACCTAATCAGGATGAGGAAGCTGATGAGGCTGTATATGGACAGCTGAAGGTAACCTCGCAATCACAGGCCTTGGCTCTTATGGGGACTTCAGTCTCCCAGATATCTGCTGGGTAGAGCACACAGCCAGGCACGCACAGTCCAGGAGGCTCTTCCAGTGTATTGATGATAACTTTTTAACACAGGTGGTGCAGGAACCAACAAGGAGAGGAGCACTCCTGGACCTAGTGTTAACAAACACAGAGGAACTGGTGGAAGACATTAAGGTTGGGGGCTTCCTAGACTGTAGTGATCATGAAAAGATAGAGTTCAGGATCATAGGCACCACGCACAAAACAATAAGAAGTAAAATTACAACCTCAGATTTCAGGAGGGCTAACTTTG